>JASXSY010002507.1:0-35688 GCA_034509805.1 Sipha maydis | reverse complement strand
TTCACGGATACACGTGAAATTAAAATTCACGTACGCAATCACGTGAATTTATGAATTTAAAAACACGTGAATCCGTTAATTTAACTTCACGTGAGTCCGTTATTTTGTTATTAAATCACGTGTTTATTATTACATTTAAAATTTTATTTTCAATACATTCAATATCTTCCAATGGCTTCCTAATTCCTAAAAAATGACTATAATAAACTAGTAAGCGTAGGCTTTAACGATTCGTAGAAATTTCCACATCGCTGTCGTGTACGTACTGCGTAGTATATTCATTAAGTGGATTACACACTAGGCGATTCGAACGCGATTCTAAAGGTACGGCGCGGTATGAACGCGATTTGCGATTTTGCGTTTTGAGATTGCGTTTTGCGTTTTTACGATTTTATCAAAACTATAGAATAACTATGACATGACCATACGCGTTTCGAACATCGTGATTTGATCGCTTAAAATTAAACAGCCGTATTGTTATGGCTATATCCACACTGATAAAATACGCGCGCGTTCTGCTGCGTTCGATCTCGTTGAAACGCGCTGGTTTAATTTTGAGCGATTGATTGCACGAACGCTCTAAAATTAAACAAGGCATTTCCAATGTTATTATTCACATTGGGCGTTTTAATCGCCGAAACGTCGCGTTTATTTTATATTTTACGAGGTCATTCATCATTGATTCATTTTAAATCGCGGCGTTTTTGAAAACGCGAACGCGAGCGTTCGAATCGCCTAGTGTGTAATCCACTTAAATCTACCCGTCCCGTCATTTTACGAAAATATTGTTTATGAAAAATTTATTATTAGAATAGTAGGTATAAATTCTTTTGGTTTTTAGTTTTTACGGAAATTATTAATATTTTTTTTTAAATATATTATTAACATTTAATGAATTCAGTAAATATTATGTTTTAAGTGGCCCCTACACGATCAATAAAATTGTGTAAATATTTTGTTCAATATTCATTTCACCCAAACCTCTCAATATTATTGCACAATATTCAGTTGAATTCGTTGGCCAGGTCAGGTGTAGTACCGCTGTGTATGACCACTTGTGTTGTTTACGTTTTTTACACTGTGTCAGTTGAAAGACAGCATTTACAATCTGCTATATATTATATTATAACTATATTATAGTTTTAAATATGTATCTTAACGATACCGAATTAATTTGCATCGCAGTAGCATTTGGATTGAACCAAAAAATAAAAAAATACCCAAACAAAATAAAAGACGTTGGATGAAAGAATGGTATAAGCAAAGAGCGCAATATAGTCATGAAAAATTATTGAACTGTCTACGAATGACTGAACCAGATGACTATAGGAATTAGGAATGACATTCCAAAGTGCCGGCATATCCCGATATAAATTAATACATTCGATTATGAAAGTTCGTTCTTCCATTTTAGTTGACATAATTCTTATTAAAATGATATAGTGTATCATATAAACCTGTAGCAATACGACACAACTCGTGTGGCTTCACAACCGATATGATATGATACTAAATATTACGTTATTTTGCACAATATCATATTCAAAGTTCAATAATATTGTATATTGTACAAAAAATTTCTAACCCAGTTTGATTTCTCCAATATATTGTAAAATTCTTCAATATCTATACTGGACCGTCAATAATATTGTGCAATATTATTGATCGTGTAGGGACCGCTTTAAGCACACGTGAAATAAATATCCGTGACTTACTAATTAATTACACGTGCATTAAATACACGAATTTTTAAATTTAAGTTCACGTGATCACGTGAAACTTAATTTATGTTCAAATTCGAGAGATCTATATTATATATATATATAATCAATGCCAGATTTAGAGGAGGGCTGAGTGGGCTGCAGCCCAGGGGTCCCCACAATTTTATGTTATTTAAATACAGAAAATATATTTTATTTATATTTACACATATTTAATTAAATAATATTAAACATTAATTTAATTTATTATTATATAAGTAGTTAATTGTTACTACTACTAAATATAATAATAAAGGTTATTTAATAAGTAAAAAAAATAGTTTTCTTGTTTATGTGTAAGAGGCCCTCACAATGCATTCTGCCCAGGGGCTACCACATACCTAAATCCGCCCCTGTAAACATATAATATACATAGCATCTGATACTATTTTTAGAACGAAACTTTGAGTCGGCTGGACTGGCTAGCTGACGGTTATCGTAGCTCATACAGTCACAATAATATTGTTCTTATTGACAATTCATTAATTTTTGTTATAAAAATAAATATATGAAAATGTATGAAAATAAAACAATACATTAAAATGTTATGACGCAAGATAATGCAATTTAATTGTACATCAAATTAAATTAACACATTTTGATATGGCCATTACTAGAGATGTGAGTTAGTATTGGTATAAATTGGTATTGAGTAGTGGTATAAAACTGTATTATACGAGGTATTATACACACGGCATAAAATTATTTTATACAAGGTATTATACACATGGTATAAAAAAAAAGTAAGGCTTTAAGTTAAATTAATTTAGTTATTACCACGATTAAAGATACTTAGGTATAAAATTATTATTTATAATTATCATTTATTAATTATTATCGTAACATGTTTTCCCATTGAGTAGGGAAGTACTCATTCTAAAAATATCCTTAGCGTCGTAGTTTTATCCTTATCGAATTAAATTCAAATTATTAAATTAATTCTTGTATTATGTGTTTTTTAAATGTTTTCTGACCTTCTAGTCATATTTAAATTATTCCTTTTTTAAAATGATTCGTATTTCATAATTAACAATAGGTTTATAACCTCTGTTAAATTTCCAATAATTTGAGGTACTACAAGGTTCTATACGGTTTAATACTGGTATAATACCGGTATAATATGGTATTATACAACAACAAAATAAAATACGGTATTTTAACATCTCTAGCCATTACTATACTAATTGGCTGTGTACGATTCCCGGAAAATACCGATTACGTTGTATATCGGCATCATAGTGACAGGATATGTGCGTCTTCCATTTTACCTACGCGCATGCACATTTAACCACATATTACTTTATAAAATTACAAACATTTTTTTTTTCAAAATATACTACCAATGATTTCAGTCACTACGCTCAGTAGGATGTACCGAATTCAATTTTAAAAGTAGATTTGGATTCTTCTCTAAATTTTTTGACTGCCGTACATTTTTCATATTCTATATCAATGTATTTAAATTTAAATTATGAATATGATCTATTTTTACTCTTTTTGTTAGTAAATTTTTAAGTAAAAAAAAAAAAAAAATAAAAAAATGAAATTGTCAAAGCATAGATAATTTAGTGACGAATTCAAATCTGTTTTCAAAATTAATATCAGAACATTATATTGGGCGTAGTGATTGAAGTCGTGAGCTATGTTTTCGACCAAAAATGAATCACGCTCCAGCCCCCTTAAATCATTTTTATAAGCTAAAATTAAAATTACGAGTTTTAAAAACTAAAACTAATTATTAATATAATTATCGTTAATATATCTACATTTTTTTTTTCTTCTTTAGTTCTATATTGAAAAAATTATGTACTGAGAAAATCGAAAATGAGTCTAATTTCCTATCTTGTAGTGTATACTAGTAGTTATAGACGTAATTTTACTACCACAATGTTTGAACAAAAAAACATTATTTAAAAAAAAAAATTATATTCGTAAATATACAATAATACGAACAATTATATATGAATATGATACGTACGTGTGAAAATGTTGGTTATTTAAATGTTTATTGTATTATATTTCTATTTTCCATAAGTAGTACTAGTACATGTATTAAAAATTATTCAGTACATTCAACTTAACCGAACCGCGTTAATAACAAATACGACATTCAGTGTCTTCGGTTGCTATTCCACACGTTGTTTTACCGTCGTAGTGAAGCGTGATGTTATTGTTGAAGTGACAAAGACATAGCCGTAATTAGTCTTCCATTATTATCGTGCAATAGAATAAGTCGTCTTTTGAACGTTCTTATGAAAGAGGTGCATACATTTTTATAGTTGGTCTACGCGAGAGTTAATTTTTCATAAATATGTATTAATATAATATTTTTTATTTTATAGGGAATTAAATAGTAAAAGAATAGTTAATGAAAATAAAATATAATTATAAATTAAGAAATTACTTTGTGAGTAATGAGTTTAAAATGTTATTTCTGAATCATATTTGCCATGTGTCCATTGCAGTGGTGTCATTGGGGGAGGGGGGGGGGGGCAAGGTATGATTTTAAAAACAGTCTGATGGGCCGGTGCCGAATTGTTGCCGTTTAATCATTATATTAAAGTAGCGCAAAAACATGCCTTATTTTAAATATTTTCAGAAAATATTATACTGTGTACCTACTAAGAAATTATTGTCACAATGATTTATTAATTGATTATTAGTTGGAATATATTTATATTTAGACATATGCGGGGACGTGCATGTACATATGTTTGTGTGTTTTATGAAGAAAAAAAACACAATATTGTCGTATGTGCAACAATTATTATAGTTAATGCCATAGTCCTGTATAGTTATATTTCTAAAATCTAAAATTAATACAAATTCTAAAAATAACAACTGATTGGCACTTTTATTTATCATTTATATCAGAACTCGGTTAACTAGTGAAAGTCGTTCAACTAATAAAGTTCAACTATTCCGTATTTCCTTAATTTAATTTAGTATCTTATTTTAACTATATTAAAATTACATTTTTTCGTGTCGTATGTTCACATAAATATTTTTATATGGACAAAGTGTGTATAAATAAAAAAGAAATGGATTGTGTGATTAAAACCGTATTTTCTTGTAAGCGGAGCGAGCGTTTTTTTTTTACTTATTTGGGTCAGTCAAAACCTTTATCTCCTCTATTGAAAATTGGAATTACGCCATTGTTTCATTGGAAACAGAATGTAAGACTATTTTCAAAATTTTAATTTTAAAATAATTAAATTGAAAATTATAAAATGTAGATACAACTAACTATAAATATTTGCTAACCATTTAAGGGAAGTAAGAATAAAATATGTTTAAAAGTTAACTCTAGATACAAATGCTACACGAAAAGTAAACTTATAGATCAAAGGACTCTTATAAATTAAAACAAATTATACTCATAAAGCCGTTTGTATATAAATATGTGTGTGTGTGTGTGTGTGTGTGTAAAGTGTAGAGCTTATCTTACCAAATCATCAATTTATAATTAACAGGACTAGATGAATGGCACATAAATCATTTGAGCTATAATTGTAAATGAGGTTTTGAGAACGCTAGAAGAAATAATATTATGAACATATTTCGAAAGAAATTTGTAATGTTAGCTAAAGATTGTGATGGAGGTTCCGTAAGGGATTGACCTAGTCTTCGAGAAGGATGAACTCACCACAAAGGGAGGATACTAATTTAAACTCGTTAACGATATTGGACAAGGCGGTCATACGTGATTGAGCTCATTCAATTCGACTTTAGAAACGTTAATGTTTAATTTAATTAAATCAAATTGAATACATAAATATGAAAATAAATTAAATATCATTACATAAAAACATGAGAAAGTATATTGTGAAACTTCAAAATCAATATTATTGTATTGCAACAATTAATTGTTTTCATGATCAACTTATCGATGTAAAATACTTATATCATTTATCAACCAAAGAAGAATGCAGCCAGACAATCCATTTTAAAGTATTGTTTTTGCTTTAAATACAATAAGATGTAATTTAAAATTAATAAAAATCTAATAAATAAATGAAAAAAAATTACGTAAAATTGAATAATTTTTTAGTTTATTTAGTTTATTCTGATCGCTATCGCAAATATATATAGAACATTTAAATTAAATGTTTTTAACTAAATAAAATATTTTATTGTTTTAAAAAATAATTAATTTCTGATTTTAAAACAAACATTTACACAAAAAATAAATAAATAAACTCATTGGATTTTTTATTAAACTTCGATATTTTTAATTTTCTCATTACATCCAGTCACTTGACGTAATAATTGTACATATTTCTGTCTTTGAAATGGTAATCTCAATATTTTATTTTTGAACAACTGTCCGAACTGAAATTTACATGTTTAAATACAGATTCGATAACTAATAATTCAAATCAATATTTTATAAAATATAAATTCAAATAAGTTCAATATTTACAAAAAGTTTATTTTTAGTTGCAAGTCAATAAAATACAAATACAACAATTTAAAACTAATTAATCAATTTTGTTAGTTACAAGAAAAGGTTGCCTTCTATGTTGAATAAGCTCTATTAAATACTTTTAATAAGTCAGTATAATACATTTTACGATTGTCTACGATTCGGTATAAGCTGCCTTAAAAATTCCACAAGCTAAATAACTTGAACAAAACTTAATTAAACATATAATTAGAGCCAGGAAAGTTATTTAAAAAGGACGTTTTTCGTGGCACTGTTTCCTAATAATGTTTCTTATAGAACAACAAAAGCAAGATGTTCCTTTGAATTTGTATCTTGACAAGCGTATAATTTATAATTTTATTATATAATACTGTATATATACTGAAGTAAACTGTATCGTTAAGACGAGAACAGTGAACACGTTTTAAAATATGTCATTTTTCACTTATCGAAAATGTTTGGTAAAACATATAAAATACAAAACTATAACATTTTTTGATTAAAAGTTTCAATACTTCTAAAAATGTAAGGTTAACTGAATGCAATTCAATAGAATATCTGTGTGAGACAATAAATCTAATGAAGTTAATTTATTTTTCATGATTATCTCAAGGTTAATTTATATTATTGTAAGAATTAGTCATATTAAGTGGATTATTCAAGGAATTATAATAAAACGATGATTTTATAAAAATATCTCTTTATATTAAAAAAATTAATCTTCGTAATTTCTTGCAAATTGTGGTGAAGTAAAAAGCCATAGGAAAATAAATATATTTTGACGTGTTACTGTTATTATATTATTTATATTGAGATTATAACCACTGTTGTTCCCCAATGTTAAGTTTTAAATGGTTTTATCAGTATGTAATACGAAATGTATGGTACCTATCCATATACCATTAAAACCATAATCTATATGAATTATTTCTAAAATATTTCCAGTAGATAATAAATCCTGTGGTAACATTTATCTTGCAGGTGTAACATTTTTACAGCATTTCTTTTTAGTTTAAATCCTATTATACAATTTGATGTTTGATTAATTTTAGATTCTGAACGGAGTGAAGAATGTATTGATTTTACAATGATGTATTTTTAGATTCTGAACGGAGTGAAGAATGTATTGATTTTACAATGATGTGTGTTTTTTTTTTTTTTTTTTTTTTTTTGTGTCTGTCGACACGTTTTGGGGCAGTTAAAATGCTTCGATTGCCTTATGTAGCAACTTTTCTAAAAGGAAAGTGAATCTATTTGGTACTTTGGGGGGTCAAAAGTTAAAAATTTCCAATATTTTTTAAATGCGACGGGAAAAACCATAAAAAATTTGGGAAAAACGGGAGTTTTTACGCAAAACCAGTTTTCGACATAATCAAATTTTTTATTTTACTATAATTCAAAAACTAATCGATGTAAATACTTAAAATTTTCACCAAATGTTTAGATTAGCGTTCTCTATACACCATTAAATTTTCAAAGTATTTTGACTTTTATTAAGCTATTTATAGACAATTGAAATTTTCAATTTTTTTAAGTATTTTTTTTTTAAATAACGATAAAATTTTTTTGGCTGCCTAGAAAATCTTGAAAATTTAATACAAGGCTTCTTATAAGTTGTTCCTTAACTGATAAAAAAAAATCTAAAATCGTAAGTCACAATTTTTTTTTATAAGTGCTCAAAGTTCCAATTTATACGAAATATGTAAAAATCACGATAATTTGCAAGTTATTTTGTAGGTAAAAATTCATAAAATTTTTTCTGTTCTTACTTAAGGTTCAAAATTTTAATACTAGGTTATCTATAAGCTACTCTTCAAAAATCTTTAAAAAAATTTCTACCGAACTTAGAGGAAAAAATTTTATGACTGTTTGAAATTTAAATATTTACGAAATTGCATAAAATAGCGATTTATTCTCAAACGATTTTAAATATTTGTTATAATTCAAAAAGTATAAGTCGCAGATTTTTGAAATTTCTACCAGTTGTTTAGATTGGTATTTCTTTTATGCAATATTTTTTTCAAAATATTATATTGATTTTTAAGCCACTTATAGGCATTTAAAATATTCGATTTTTTTACATTTTATTTTTATAATCGGTGATAAAAAAAATTTGGGTACTACAAAATACTTGAAAATTTAATCGAAGATTCCACAGAAGTAGTTCTTAATGTCATTCAAAAATTATTAAAATCCATAGGCACAATTTTTTTTTATAAGCGTTTGAACAGCGAATATTGACATAAAATTACATGTAAAATATAATATAATGTATAATATTCTAGACTGACAAAGATATCGGTTTTTTTTAAAATGCTCTAACTCAAAAATGAAAAACCGCAACAACTTGAAATTTTCACCAAATCTTTATATTCATGTTCTCTATACATGGTTAAGATTTCAAAGTATTTTGACATATTTTGACTTATTTATAGACAATTTAAATTTTCGGTTTTTCTAAATTTTTCGTTTAAAAATAAAATATACTTCTATAATATTTATAAATAACATTGTATTATATTCTAGACTAACATATGAACTCCGTTCAGAATCGTTATTCGTATACAATGATATCTATCATTGCATTCAAATTTAACAAATCCATTATAATAACGACCTATCCTATAAGCGAGGTGCACTCCACCCCTAACTGTACAGCAGAGCGAGGCCCATCCGGTTCTTTTTTTTTTTTGTGTCTGTCGACACGATTTGGGGCAGTAAAAATGTTTCGATTTCCTTATGAGACAAATTTTCTGAAAGGAAAGTGAATCTAGTCGGTACTTTGGGGGGTCAAAAGTAAAAAATTTTCAATACTTTTTAAATGCGACGGAAAACCCCTAAAAAATTAAGGGAAAAACGGGAGTTTTTACGCAAAACCAGTTTTCGACAAAATCAAATTTTTATTTTGCTATAACTCAAAAACTAATCGATGTAAATACTTGAAATTTTCACCAAATTTATTGAGCTATTTATAGACGATTGAAATTTTCAATTTTTTTAAGTATTTTTTTTTTTTAAATAACGATAAAATTTTTTGGCCGGCAAGAAAATCTTGAAATTTAATACAAGGTTTCTTATAAGTTGTTCCTTATCTGATAAAAAAAAATCTAAAATCGTAAGTCACAATTTTTTTTTATAAGTGCTCAAAGTTCCAATTTACACGAAATATATAAATTTGCAAATAATTTTGTGGTTGAAAATTCGTATATTTTTTTTCTTTTATAACTAAGTTTTAAAAATTTGGTACAAGGTTTTTCATTAGTTTTTCTTCAAATATCTATAAAAAAAACTCTACCGGATTCAGACAAAAAAGTTTTATGAGTGTTTGAAATTTAAATTTTTACAAAACCACGTTAAATAACGGTTTAGCCTCAAACGATTTTTGCTATTTGTTTTTATCCAAAAAGTATTAGTTGTAGAAACTTGAAAATTTTATCAGTTGTTTATATTGGCATTTCCTTTATGTCATATATTTTTCAAAATATAATATTAATTTTTAAGCCACTTACAGGCATTTAAAATATTCGATTTTTTTACATTTTATTTTTATAATCGGTGATAAAAAAAATTTGGCTCCTATAGAAGATTCCACAAAAGTAGTTCTTATTGTCATTCAAAAATTATTAAAATCCATAGGCACAATTTTTTTTTATAAGCGTTTGAACAGCGAATATTGACATAAAATTACATGTAAAATATAATATAATGTATAATATTCTAGACTGACAAACTATGTCGCTGTATGCAACTGCCAACCCATCCTAATTGAAAAATATATTTATCGTTTCAAAATAAAATATACTTTTTACAATATTTATAAATAAAAATGCATTATATCCTAGACAAACATATTAACTCCGTTCAGAATCGTTATTCGTATACAATGATATCCATCATTGCATTCAAATTTAACAAATCCATTGTAATAATGACCTATCCTATAAACGAGGTGCACTCCACCCCCAACTGTACAGCAGAGCGAGGCCCATCCGGTTCTTTTTAAAGCTTAAAATGTACCTAACTTGTTTTCAAAAAATTATAACCTTTTAGTTTGACTAATATTCAACATGCATATCTATTACTGTAACTTAAAAAGTAATTTTCAACCTAAATTAATATTAATGTACGTTTTATATCTTAAATTGAAAAATTATTTTGAATATTTTAATTATTCAAATTAGATTTTCCAAATTATTTTTGTCTAAACCGTTCAGCGTTTATCATTAAAATATGAAACAACATTTTTACTAAGTGATTACATTTGTGTTAAAATTATTAGTCAATTATAATATTATTTTTATAAGGTGAATTAAATTAAAATTTAATCAGAATAGCTAACAAACAAAAACAAATGCCAAGAATTTCAAAACTAGTTATGTGCAAAAATGTTAAAATGTAGCACCTGCTTACAAAGTAAAGAAATTTCTCGGCGAGTACCTAAATAGAAAATAGATGATAAAGAAAATAAATGTTTTCCATCCACTGAAATTAATTTTTTACAAATTCAAACATATATTATATGTAAATAATTGTTAATATTTTATGGCTACAGGAAATTGTATAAATATAAATTTGTATCGTTTAAAAGGGAAGAGTTTTTTTTTTTAAAGTTTAACATTAGTCATATAATTTTTTTTACAAATTTGAATCAATAATACTTAATTGTTACAAATAAATTTGATTTCTAGGGAGTCAACACCCGTAAAAATTAATCATGAAATACATTTTAATACCATAAATACTATTTTTTTTTTACACACAAAAATTTACAACAGTTTATAAAAATATTATTATCAAGCGTTTTCCAGCTTAAAATTGCATTGACATAAACTAAGACGTGTCATAATCTTATGTATTAAAATTTAAAACCCGTCCAAAAAATTGCCTAATCAATTTTTAGTTGATAAAAATTAAATTGTGAGTAATAAATAGAGCATTTCGTTTGTATTAAAATATTTTAAAGTTAAATTCAAAATCATGAACGTATGATATCCTTTAGCTCTATGAAGTGGTAAAATACAGTTTTTTCTCACATTTTTATCCTTATTGCGTCCCTAAACAGCGAGTACATCGTTTTATCATTTATTTGATTAGTTAGATTGGTAATCGATCATTAATTTTTTATTAATTTAAAATTCAAATACAATTTTAGGATATTATTTCCAGTGATTATTTTATAAAAATTAAAAACAACTATATTACAAAATATTTTTATAATATACATCAAACAAAAACGTAAACATGCAATGACATCGATTGTGATGCGGCTTCGGTTTCGGTCGTCGCCACTGATGAGGCTAGCGAGTTTTAGATTTTTTTTTTATTTAAAGGCTACTTGTCGCTGTAACAATTCTTCTCTTTTAACCTACTAATCTCTTCAATGCTTCATAACTTGGTAACTTCTTAGTATTTCCTAGGTTTGTGACCCTTTGTCATCCTCTACCTCTTTTTTCATTTATCTTTCCCTCTTTAATATTTATAATGAACGTGTCATGATACATAACGTGTTAAAAAACTTTATTTTCCTTGTTTATATATTTTTGATCATTTGTCTTGGCTCCTCTACCAAACTTTAGACTTTCTTGTTTGATTTCATTTCCGCCCAACTTATCTTCATCGTTTTACACCACCTCCACATCTCGAATGCTTCTATTCTTCTTGTGCCTAGAGCACTCAAGGTCCAAGTCTCGCTTCCATATAATAACAAAATCCAAACAAATGTTTTAATAAACAATTTCTTAATTGTAAATGATACGTGCCTGCGCCTGATTGTTAAGAGAGTCTGCTTTTTAGAGAAAGCTTGTTTATCCAGATAAGGGTGTTTTGAATAAGGGTATTTAAATACTCTATTATAGTAAAGATGACGCGGGAAATAGTCGACTATTCGAGACCAGCGCCTCGGCTATATGAGAGAAGATCATCAGAAATTCCGAATCTGACCAGGATTGCTGGTTCTGTGTCAGTGAGCGACTAAGTTTCACTTCAGCTTATAGCCACCGTCTTATATCTGGAACGCAGTGATGATAGATAAAGTTAACGATGGTAACGTCTGACTAACGGCAGCGAACAATGTGAAGCCGCAGGCAGATACATCATAAGGGTTGTCCAGGTAGTGCGTCGTGTCTCCTTGCACGCCGGCCAGTTTAATATTTGACCAAGATCGCATTCGATGTGACCTTATGGTCTCATGAGGTTGAAATTCAGGACGGCACACCAATCGACGCCTCAGCGTTTTCATAGTTCGATTAAACGGCAGTACATATTATAATACTAACTAAACTAGGACCGTTCAATTCGGCGAGTATGATATATAACCAGGAACTTCCACGATTCGTGCATAGTTCTCACAGATATAAGACGAACCGTGGTCGTAGATGAACGTTTGCGTTAATCGTTAAAACAGGAGTCACTCTAGAAATAAATATATATTCTACATTGTAATCGATGGTCATCCAAGAGATCGAAACATTTCAAAAAAATTCAATAGTATATAGTTAACTTATGTAATCGTGAATTCATGTAAGTAGATACAATATCACGTCAAGTATAATCGAAAATAAGATTACCTACATTGACAGCTATTTGAAAATTACGAGTACGACACTGTGATTTTATTAAAGAGTCGTCTACCTAACATAGGTCCACCCGTGTAAGGTGCACATCATAAGACCGACCTACCATCAGTGAATAGAGAGGGAAGGGCTCCTAAATATCTCTATATTACCGTAGAATCTTATTATTTGCACCTGCTAACTGATATTATATTAATATGGTTAAAGAGTGACACGTGAAAAAACGTTTGCATTTCACCGGAAATCGCCAGTCTCCGCTGCTGACATTTCGCTACCATCGAAGATAAAATAAAAACGTGAGGAGTCGATAGTATAACCGTTCGAATTCTTTTTCGTCCGATTATTAACGAATAACAGACGTTGTATCCCGTGCTCACGTATGTGTTAAGTGTATATATATATATATATAAGTATATATATATATATATAAGTATATATATATATATACATATTATATAAATGTTGTCATCAACAGTAGCAACAGCAGCAGCTGTCCAAACATACACTTTCCCCGCGCCTCGCGTACACCCCGTTTGAGTCGAGGGTCGTGCACGCGTATACAACAATCATAATAATAACATTTAATACATCGTCAACGTAGCCGGCTGTAAACGATTGAACACCTTAGCCGCCGCCCGCACTAGGATAATAATAACAATATAACATGCAGATGATTGTATTATACTCACTCGTCAGAACCGCCTCCGCCGTCCTTTTGTTTTGACGAGCAATAGTTGCCCATGTCGCCGGATTGCGGCCGAAAACGCAGTTCTTCCTCGAAGACCGGAACACTAACGACAGCGACAATGAAACGAACACCGTCGCCACCACCGCGGTATCATCGCCGCCGCGTACCGCCTAATTACCAGCTATTATCCGCGGCCGAGAGTTTTTTCGATATAATCTTTTCTCTAATTTTTTCTATAAAAAACTCTCCTCGTCCGTACCACGCGACAACGGCACGGCAATGACGTTAGTAATTACAAATTTATATCGCGTGCGGTGTGAAATTTATTAGGAGATGATGATAATTTGCTACGGGGACGACACCGCACTATAAGCTACTACTACATAATAATAATAATAATAATGCTACCGGAGCGCGCGGCGGCGTTCAGCGCACGTACTACGAATACGCGCGCACTGGTTTTTCCAAAGGATTCGCGCGCACCCTCGCCTTGCCGGAGAGGATTGTCGTCGTCGTTGGCCGAAGCGACGGTGAGCGCGCGCGACATACACACACGGGAAACGATAACGGGACGACGTAGGTGCGCGCGTCGAGCGCTGACAGCGACGCTCGAAATAGACTGAACGTTAAACCTGCCTGCGGCGTTGTTGCCATGAAAAATGCGTCGTCGTTATATAGCGAGAGAGAAAAAAAACCGTAAAGGAGAAAAAGGTCACGCGTGGCATCAGTCAGAATCCCGCGACAGATTTCCGTGTTTGTTTCCCTCCAACCACCCAGAATCACAAATACGAGACGGACGCGAAATCAGGAAATATGTATCAGCACGCCGTTTTTCAGACGTCACACCTCCCACGAATGCACGACCCGTCATCACCGGTATACAGGGACAGGGAGTCGCATTGATTATTTTACAACGACGTTGCCAAGTATATTGTTGTGTTTTGCCATCCCCTCATGCGGCCTGACCAAAGAGCTTACACAGCTGCAATGATATTTTCGCGAAAACAATTTCGTTTTCCCTGATCATAGTGCCCAACTATATTACATCATATTTACGTTTCCTAAAATTCAAAATATACTGTTCGACTAAAAATACATACTCACTCTGTGTACAGTGGTTTTTCTATTATTTTAGGGTTTTTCACTGCATCATTTTTTCTTTTTAATAAGTTAGTGAAAATTATTTAGAGATGAGTAGAATTTATAATATTACTGAAATAACAATGTATAATATTTAATAAACATATTTATTTATTTATTCATTTTAATATTAATAATCTAATTAATAATATAAGTACAGTATTGGTGATACACCATAAAACAGTGTGTTTGCTTATTAATTCATTCAAACACAATATAGGATTGATGAACCCTCTATTACTCTAGAATAAAAAAAAAAATATTTTCGTTTTAAACAATTACATTCAATAATTATTATATATAATAATATACATTGGATAATTATATTTAACACCAATTGAACATTAAGTTAAATAATAATAATAATAAAATTATCAAAGCGCATAAAAATAGTGTAAGTCTTATTAATCAGTGGATTCTGTAAATATTAAGTGCTTTAAACAAATTAATTATTTTTAAATTTACTTAATATAATGTCTCGACTATTTAAAAAAAAATATTCAAATTAAAGTATCAAATAAATATCTAGTATTACTTCAGAATAAAAAAATTAAGGTTCTAACAAATTTATTTTACAAAAAAATGAATAGTATTTTATTTTTCTGTTTAATTTAAATACAATAGTCAACATACAATTTTAAATATCCGCTTATTAATGGTTTTATAGTAGAGAGTGTGGTGAGAGAGGAGATCAAGCTAATGGCCATACGTGATCGCTTGAGCCACACCATTTATAGTTTTTGATTTGAGCATATCATTCTCGTACGTCTCCACTATTTCTTTGCCAGCTTCAGATATTCTACAAAACAAATTATTTGAACTAACTCCTGTATCTTATAACATTTAAATTTACCAAGCAACTACTGTAATAATTTATAAAACATACTTTTTGGTAGTAATTTTTTTCCCATTTGCAAACCGGGTAGATATTGAAGTTCTTTTTACACTACTTCCCCCATTAACGCCATTGCTTGGAAATCCAGCATTTGCCATAGAAAACATACCATCAAATCCAGAACCAAAACCACCAAATCCAAATGGATTCATCATTGCAGATACTTCATGATGCCCATGTCCATTGAACCTTTGACCTAATCAAAAAACCAAAAATGTATATAATAATATAAACTTATGTAATTTGATAAAATATATTAAATTATCAAAATTTAATAAACAATGCATTTACCAGGGAATAAAAGATCTGAAATGTCTGATGTGTTGAAAAATTCTCTGAATACATCTTCGGGATCTCGGAATGAAAAGCTAAAGAAACCAGGTCCAAAATCTTGACTAAATGGATCATAATGACCAGGATGTCGTTGATTTCTGCGTCGTCCACCATTTCCAGAACCACCATTTATCAAACCATCCTTGCCATATTGGTTATAAATTTTACGTTTTTTATCTAATAAAACAAATTAAGAGAATATAATAACAATAAAGATCATGAAAATGTTAGTAGTAATAAAAATAAAATAAACTATATAAAAGTTATTAAACTCGTTAAAAAAAGCGCCACTTCTAAGAGATTACATGCTCCAGCTCCAATGGTATTTATTTTTGATATTTAGTTAGGGTTAAAACTGGTAGGGTTATGTTTTGAATGGTTTATTAGATCAACACAACGTAAACTATAATTTAGGGGTTCTACCAAAATAACGATGGAACGGGCTTTCAAAGAAGTTGTAGAAGAACGGTCTGGATGATGCGGACGCTTTTCTTTTACGCTGTTCATCGTACAACTTTCGCTTCACCTCTGTTAGACATAGAGACAATATATATATATGAAGGAATAACCTATTTAATATCTTTAATACACATTATACATTTTGATTTCAAAAATCATAAGTGATTTATAATTTTTAGTCAATATTAAGATCCTTTGTGAAACAATTAGCTCTTAATTATTAGCAGTTGGATGTGTTTACATTATGTTATGTTTTAAACATGTAGGTATGGTTTTTGTAGAGTTCTTTAAAAGCTAATGACCTCATCATATACATAAAAGTAGAGTTGCATATTATACACATTATGAATAGCAACAATAAGTTTTTGTAGTACCATCAGATAAGACTTCATAGGCTTCAGAAATTTCTTTGAACATTCTGTTTGCTTGTTCCTGGTTTTCTGGATTTTTGTCAGGGTGCCATTTCAATGCCAATTTTCTATAGCTATAAAAAAAGTTAAAAATGTAATTAGTATTTATTTTTATTTAAATATTGACCACTTCTTTACATACGATTTCTTAATATCATTTAATGAAGCATTCGAAGAAACTCCTAAGGTGGCATAATAATCTCCAGACATACTGTGAAATGTATTTTCTTGAGTTTATGTATAATATATTATGCTCTGAAAATCAAAAGGTATTTTAGTTATTTATTTAAACACATTCAAATGTAATCGGAAGTAATACATTTTTGCAGCATCAATAATGCCTACATTTTATTTCAAGAATAATGTACACAAGCTCATTAATGTGACTATTATTGAATAGTAATGTTTTATAAATGTTATGGTCAGATAACACAATAAAATTAATGATATTTGTTAGCGATGTATATCTATGATTACTATTTTATAAAATAACTCTAAGCCATTTTATAAAATTTACAACTAACATTTAATGACAAATTAATAACAATTTAATTATTTAAGAACAATTAATGTTAATGTGAATGTCTTTACAGATATAAAACACTTTTTTTAAAAAATTGTTTAACTACTATACTTTACTTATAGTAATTTCAATATTAATTATTTAAAAAAAAATATTTAATCTTTTGTAAAATCAAATAGTTAAGAAACAAAATCTTATATTATACAAAAATCAAACATTTTGAATACCTACTAACTAATAATTAGAATATTAAAATATTTTTCAATTTCTGAGCTATAAAAAATAGTAACTGAATTATCGTACTAAGTATTTTTCATTTAAAAAAATATTTATCATAAAACATAATAAAAAATTATTATTATTATATCATACAAAACAAAATATATGATAATATTTATCTACAGAGAACAAAAAAAAAAAAAAAAAATAGTATGTCAGTCAGTTGTATCACTTTTACTTATATTTAAGATATAGAACAAGTATATAAAGTAATCTTTTTTATAGACTTTGTTGCATACAATAATAGAAAATTATTAATAATAACATTGGTCAATAATAAATAGTTACTATAAGCAGCATATAATAATGAATAAAATATATACATTTAAACTTGAATGAAGGAAAAGGACAAGATTTAAAGAAGTTAGAAAACAAAGATTGTAAATAAAAGAGTAAATGAGTAGCAATAAAAATGTAATAGATAATAATATGAAAAGATTTGATGATAATAAAGCATTCAACTGTATATGAGGAACTGATGGAAGGTCATTAAAGGAATACATTTGTTATTCCAGATAGTAAAAATAAAAAAAATACCTAGAAAATTAAAGGGAATCTGATTAAATTATTAAATAGTACTCTGAAAGTGTTGTGGGAGTATGAGAAAAAAAAACAAAATTAAAGAGTACCATTTTAAGAATGTCTAATGAATTTTTGATTAATATAATTAAATCGAAACCAGTTGTACATTACAAATATAATATTACTTCAAAATAAGCATTTATTTATTTGTTTTTTATTTTGAACTGTATTTATTTACAAATTAATTCAATAATTTTTGTTTTAATTTAAAACTTTAAAATTGATAAATATACATTGGAGAGTAATAACAATGACAAATTTGCCTCAAACTATGGAAATGGTACCGGTATAACAGTGTTTGAGCAGTTGACACACAGCCATTGGTTTGATTCCTGGCACAGTACAAGAAATTCTTGAGGCATAAACCATAGAATTATCTTCTAATAAGAGATAATGTCCATTAAAAGACGTCAGGGTCATCTCAATGATGTATCCGGAAAAAAAATTATATATAAATCAAATAATATATTGTTAAAAGTGTAATGACCGGCAATAAGAAAATGAGCAATGACAGCGAAAACAAGTAAAAATATCTAAACATAACGTCCAGGAGTAGAACAATTTAAGAAAAAATTAAAATAAACCTCATTAGATCATATAACTAGGTATACTATTCAATATAAATTGAAGGTCTCGGTGCAAAAACCAGATACGTCCATTTTCCATAATATTCAGGAAACACAAAAAACTATCTATAAAATTGGGAAATGAACCAAAAATTAAAAACGTGGTGTTATTCTTTTTGTAAGATTAAGATACATCACTTAAACAAGTTCTCTTTGGTTTGAATTTAATATCCATAAAAATATTTATAAAAAACTAATAAATTATGATAATTAGATTTTCAATGGTCGCAATAACCAGATACGTCCAAATTTTATTTGGGACGTATCTGGTTATTGCAACCAACTAATCAACAAAATATTTTACTGTAGTCAATACGTCCACTATTTTATTATGTATGTCAGATAATAATCCTACTATATTTTTAACTAATGCAAATATGTATTTTAATGTTATAAAGTTAAAAACATACCTAACAAAATAAAATTATTTTTAAAATTATTAAAAGAAAAAAACCAATATTTTATTTATAAAAAATCCAAAATTAACTATAGCTTTATTACTTGTTAAGTATAACATCATAATAAATTATCTTAATAAATATTTAATAAACAATATTTTATTGATATAGATAGTTATAAAAAAAAATTAAATCACCTGGTCAGTCTGTTATACTGATATAATTTATATAATTTATACTGTTATAAACCCTAAACAAAAAACAAATTTTAACAAAAACAAAACAAGTCAATAAGATAATTAAAAATTAATTGATGACTTGACTACTTGTCAAGTATAACATCATAATGAATTATATTAATAAATATTTAATAAACAATATTTTATTGATATAGATATAAAAAAAAAAATTAAATTACTTGGTTATAACCTACATTATAACTTTTTCGTTATTGAATTTTGAAATATATTTTGTACTGATAATACACCAATGTGAATTTATATCAAATATTATTTGATTAAATACAGTGATACCATTACAACAATACAACAAATAAATATATTAAAATAAAATACAACTTTATATTTTTATGCTATGAAAAATTACAACTATTTATATCTGGTTATTGCAATCAATGAAAAATCAAAATTTATATGGAAGTGTTGGGTGCAAAAACCGAATACGTCCGGACGTATTCGGTTTTTGCGCCCAATGGAAAAAAAAATGGATATATACTATTTCAATGAATACGTCCGGACGTATTATTGCAATCAACAGAAATTTAAAAATCAATTTTTATCATTTTATTTCAATACTATTCATCGTACGTATTCGGTTTTTACACCCATCGATAGAGATTTTTTTTCTGAACTTTTCTATAACAAAAAACGATTTTTTAAAAATGTGGACGTATTTGGTTTTTGCACCGAGGCCTTCAATTTGTTAGTAAGTTATAAAGTGATTAGGACTATAACACATTATAATAGTAAATTTATAAATATTATTTTTATGAAGGTAAGTTTATTTTTACTCAGTACTATACAAAACTTAGTAAAAATAAATGATAAACACGCTCACAGTAACATGCATAAAAATGTGTAAGTTTATATATATATATATATATATATATATATATATATATATATATATATAAACACAAATTTATGTATATATATATATATATATATATATATACACACACAAAATAAATTAAAAATAATTTTTGAAATATATAGCAACAATAATAATTTAATAATTCAGATTTAAGACTTATAAGTACTACCTATGGTTATTGACAGTGTAGTATTAAATATAAATTGCATATATATGCAATTCATTACTCATTATACATACGCTAATATAATATCTACTACATTGAAACAGTTTTGAAAAGTCGAACTAACCGATTATTTTTAGGTCAAGTATAACATTTGTCACCTTCATTCTTTATACATTTGAACAATGTAGGCACACGCCAGATGCTGGCTAATTTGTACAAGAAACTACAAAAGACACTGAAAACCCTTGCTCGCATTAAATGGTGACGGTATGCCGTCGTCGTTGTCACGATGTTCGAATATATAAAACATTATGTATTGTCATTTTTTACGTGGACGCGATTCTTCCTTGAGTAGGAATCAAGCATGCGGATTTTTCCAGTCACCAAACACACGCATTTACAGAAAGTATCATAAACACACGCAGAAAATATACCCAGTAGGTGTTGATGTTGGACAATGACCTTGCCAGTCGCTTTCCCATGTAACACGCATAACGCGATGAATCACCATACTGCAAATTAACCCACCTGGCCGCCGTGGATAATCCGACCATATTTTGTAAAGATGTAAATATATATATATATATATATACGATATTGCACTCACAAAAAATAAAATATGATACAACTGATAATAAATTTTGTAATCTATACATCAATATGAAGCACATCAACATCCTTGTTGACGAAACGGAAATCGAATCAGCGATGATAGCACACAATGTTGCCCGTGAGCATTGACCCAAAGATTTGACGGCGGAAGAGTGGTGTTATACTATAGTTGTCGTGACGCGTATTTAGGTTAGCAAGAAATAGACGAATTCCAATAAAAAGAGTTTTTTCTTTTTTATGGACCTATCTTGTGAAAAACCGGTAGACATTATCTCCATATAACTCGCAACCGCGATTTCGATAGAAACGCAATTTTAATCCACACAAACACACACATATAAACCTCAATATGTTATTATATGGACCTGCTTTCACCGCATCAATCTCCGCATACGGTCTACGAGTTTTCGTGTCCTAAGGACGTCATCCGACGCAACGTGTGTCAAAAATTGTCGACGAGCACGATTTCTCGTCGCACAAAATCGCTAAACCGTTTCGCGTATTTTATGTTGCACGAGATTTTTGCAACAGGCGGAACGCCGTTGCGGCAGCCGGTGATCGCCCAATAGAGAAGAAAACGAACACGAGTGAGCGTGCGCGGGGAATCGTGGAAGAACAATAAACCGCGACACCCGCCACCGACTAAGGACAACCACCTACATTGATATATAAAACTTCATTCGACCGTGTGCGCGAATACGCCACACACACACACATATCTATGGTCTTCGAAACACAACACCTTAAACGAGCCTCAACGTTGTAATTATTGAATATCAAACATGTTTTTTTTTCAACTTAATCATAATATAATACGCGTACTCGTTACAAAGATTAGACACTCGACGTCGTTTCAGGGCAATGAGAAATATATTGAAAAATTGTTAAAATCCTACAAATCCTAAATAATTATTGTATGAAAGAATGGTCTTAATATGTTAGTTACCTAAGTACTAAGCTAGTACTTGTCATTCGAAATATATTTATGCTTGAACAGTCAAACCTACACGTTTTATTTGCCAAAAATATTTATCAGTCATCGTCGTGTAATGTATTATAATATGAAGTAGATTTGTTGTTGTTACGTTATTCTCTCGAACTAATATTTATTCGTTTACTCAGAAAATAATAATCTTGTAAAAAAATTATAATTTGAATAGCTTACAGTTGACAGTCGTCCATAGTATTATTATCTCAACTGCCTATGCAAGCTATAAACAATAATATAACAAGTTTATTCTAAAATTTATAGAAACCAAAACTGATGACAATTAGTCATCAGTCATTACTCATCATTAATGTTATACATTCATAATAATAATAATAATAATAATAATAATAATAATAATATATGCACAACAAAAAATATTGCAATTATATTTTAATTTTCTTATAAGACTAAAAAAAATAATTGTAATGTAATGTAAAAATTTAATTTGCAAGATAAATTTTTTTTAGAGAAATATTAATACTTGGGTCAAATTATATAAAATCTCAATCTAGGAGAGTAATGTATAAAATTAAAAATCTACAGCTTATTTGATTAAAAGTTAATAAAATTTAAAAAAAAAATTCTATAAATACTTAAAATCTATCTAGTGTATTTTACTATAATATGATACATAAATGTATTCCTCTTAAAAACTAAAACTAAAACAAAATAGTAGTGAAAGGATGATTATTTCATTAAACTAAGGTCAATAAATTAAAAAGTTTTGTACTGTTCCCTATTAAGTCAAGTCACAATGTTACGGACCAAATATATGAATATTATACAAAGTATCAAGTAATTTCAACAGATTAATAATATAATAACTTAAAAACATCTTTCCTGCATATACAAAAATGGAAATATAGCCTTCAACTTACTACTTATGGGCAACATATGTAACATATTTAAATAACCTAAGTTCCAATTGTTAAAAAAAAAAAAAAAAAAACACTACAGACAATTTATTTAATATTTCCTTGTAGGTAGTAGACATGATTTGACCAAGCAATATTTCATAATGAAAAATGTAAGTAGAGAAGATATACACAATTTGACAAGTTATGTTTTGATTCTATAGCAATAAAATAAAAGTTAGTTTAAAATAAATTATAATGAATAATTAATTAGTTAATATATAAATTGTATCAAAAACTATGATAATTGTAAGTATTTTATAGTTAAGAGAACCATAAAAACACTCATATTATTTTTAATTTTTAATTCAATTAAATATAAATTGGGTTTAACTTTTGCATTAAAAATAAGATAGGTACATTTAATAAAGTTAAAAAATATAGATACATTGAAATCTGTTCCCAATTAGTTGAGTTAAAATCTGAATAAATAATACTATTATAGGTACTGAGATACATGTATATCTATATTAGTGGAAAATTGATTGTAATCTTATCAGAAAGTTTTACATCATTCAAACAAGTTAAAAAATATATTTATTTTTTTTTTAATTAAATTCTAGAACAATAAAATAATACAATGATCTAATACAGCGGTCCTCATCAGGATTACAGAAAGATAACAGAAATGATAATAATTTAAAATATAAAAATTATATATAGTGTGTGTGTGTGTATATATATATATACAATTTAATTTTAGTACGGGCCACACAAAATTTGTTGAAGGGCCGCATGTGGTTTGCGGGCTGTGTAATGAGGACCGCTGATCTAATAGCTGACATATTAGCTATAAGTTTAACTTACAAAAACCATTGAATTATTAATAAAAAGTAATATTAATACAGACTATGAATCATAGTTTTAAATTATTTATTGGAATGATCTGGTTATATAAAATATGATATAATATTTAATATTACAAAATGAGAAGTTTAATTAAAAGAAAAATAACTATTATTTAATTAAACAATATTATGAATAAAACATAAATCATAATAAAAAAAAGTAAACAAATTACTTATCTGAACATTTTTATTTTATTTAACACCAAGGTTTTGCTACAAGGAGTGAATATTATTTTATGGACATAAAAATAAATACATAAATCAAATTACTGTTAAAAGTAAAAAATTTGTAAGTAAAATAAAAACTTTTTAGGTATTTAACCAATCAAAATCTATAATACATACTTCTATTTTATTATAGAAAAATTAAATAAATTCCAAAATGCAATAAGTTATAGTATAAGGTAATAAGAAGACCTAAAATTTTAACTCTAATAATTAAGTATTGATCTCAATACTGTATGAAGTTAAATTAACATCATAAACCAAGAGAAAATGTATTTATTTAATTTATTTATTTATTATTTATTACAACCAACAATTATCAAAGCAATTACAAAGATACAATATTAGATGACCATAACTCAAAAACCAAATTTGTGATAGAAATGAATTATTTCAATTAATTTAAAAACAATAATTTTAATCTAACACAACAATATGTATTTAATATATTGACTAAACAATTGACAATTTAATAGGTAAAAAAATATTTAATATAAAAATTAGGGATTTTGTATATGTATAGGCTAAACAGCAGAGTCAAGGGCAATAAATATCACTTTAATTTCTTTTAATTAGAATTTAAAAAACACAAATTTAATATTATTATAAAATAACTATTTAATATTGATATACATTGTATATAGTTATAATTCATAAAATATATATGTATCAAATAATTTTAAAATAATGAATTAATTTTTATATTTTTGAAAATTTTAAGAAACTAAGTCGATCTGATTTATATAAAGTGTTATTTATACTTATTATCACATTATAATTTCTCTAAAACTTAAATATTGGCCTAAAAAAGTAAGTATACAATTGTATATATCAATGAGCGTAACCTGCAATTATAATTCTTGAATTATTTTAAAACTATTTTTATTATCGACAATACACCAGTAACTTGGGAACATTGAAAGGTAGTATTTTAGTTAGCATAACTATTTCAGAATCTATTCAATAAATTATAATACAATTATAGGTAAAATAATGTTGAAAACTATTAATATGGTACATAAAATAAATTTTTTCAAATTTTAAAAATATAAGTTATAATTTATTAGTCATTCATACCTACTCTATTAATCAGTAGGGCAGAGGACTTAAAGCATTTGCATATTTGTTTTGCATAGTCACAAAAAAAACAGAGAACGAAACAAATACGTTTCATGTTCTCATAAAGTTAGTTTTGAAATTTAATTTTTGCATATAAATGCATATTTTGAGTCCTTTTTGTTTTTAGGGCATATTTTACACTTTTATACGCTATTTTATACTTTTTGAGACACATTTAACTTAAATCGATTTTTTCTAAAGTGACATTTTTATTTCAAACAATACAGTCAAAATGTTTTCAGAAAAATTTATTAATTTTTAATTTTTGCCGTATAACATGGTTTTTGACTGTCTGCAAGTACACATTTTTCCTAGAAGCGATACTGATTTAATGTCGTTTCTTTACAAAATATTAAGAAAATTAAGTAAAAAGTATTTTATTTATTTGGCTATAGTAAATAATATATTTAAATTATGCAATTGTTTTAACTTGTTTTAAACACTATTTATTTTATATATTCTTTTAAATAAAAAGCTGAAAATTTTTTTAAGTGCATATGGGGTTTTTAAGTGCATAAGTGCTTGCATATTTAGAGCTTTTTTAGAGCTACAAGTCCTCTGCTTAATTAATCAGTAAAAATAAGAAAATAATTTATTATAATATATAAAGAATAGTAAAATATAATAGTATATTCAAATAAAAATAATTTTAATTTATTGCAATTTATAAAACAACAATTACATAATGATGTTAATTATATATTTAGATAACATTTTTAAGGCTTTCTACACACGGAGCTTAACATGGTCTTAGAGTACAATAATTGTTAGTAGAATACTACTGTTAACATCTTTTATAAAGAAAATAAATCTTTAAAATTATAAAATGTATAAATAAACTGTAGATATTATCATTAAGTTATAAATTGTATATTAATTAAATTCATAGAATTAAACAATAAAACAAACTTTTACTATTTATGTAATTATTATTTTTTATATCAGTTGTTTAAATTTTAGAAAGGACTAAGAATTTAAGTTTTATAATATTTTTTTTTTTACTCTATTTATACTTTTAGATAGCAGAAGCATTTTTTTATCTGGACTGTTTATATCACTTCATAACATTTTAGTGTTATTAGAATTTAATTTTATCATGTTGATCATAAAATGTAGATATATTTTTCTCTACTATTGACCCCTAGCTGAATCATTAAATGTCTTAAATATATCAGTATAGCTAATATAGCAATAGGTATTAAGCACTTATTTTATTGTATTGGTTCAGTCATAAAATTAAATTATTTAAAATAAATGCTAATTGTCAATTTTAATGACCATTTTTTCATATTTGTTTTTTTTACTATAAATTGCCAGATTTTGAAGTTTGAAAAATTGGATTTCTAGTTACTTTAAATTTGCCCATCCCAATTATACAACAATATTCTTTGGTCAATTTTATATTATAACGGAAAAAATTACTAAATATAAGACTACTGCTTTTTTAGTCTACATTACCTTCAACAGACATATTCAAGTTTAAAGATAATTTTGAACAGAAAAATAGTATATTTATTTTTTGGAAATATTATTCACTAACCTCAGTTATATGTTATTTTTTTTTTTTTTTTTTAAATTACAAAAATAAATATATTTACACTAGACAAATTATTAAAAAATAAGTTAATTTTACTTTGATATCTTACTGAAATCCAATTTTAGATGCCCTTGTGGATCAACAATAAAATATAAATGTCACAAATGCACTGAAAGAATAACTGACTACAAGAAATAAATTAATAAGTTCCATTATTTACAAAGCTACCTTTTCATTTATTGACCAAACGCGTGTACACACTACATTGTCAGTTCTATTACAACGCTAATTGTTTTGTATGCATGTATATATGTGCACTTCTACACTAATGTCAAAAAAAAAAAAAAATTGAAGTTAAACTCACCTTTGATACGTGCCAATTTTTATCTTAGCAATATAAAAAGAACAATAATTGTGTTCTGAAGCAACAAACGAATTAACAACAAAAACTATTTATTTAAAATAAAAATTTAAAATTTGTAATTAATGTCAATTTCGACTGTTTGATTAACTTCTTATTACCCCGAGTCCCGAGATAATGAACAACTCTCAGATAATGTGCACAATAAAACATATGTTCTTCAGTCCATCCATACTCCAAAACAGTCTGGCGGTACAGTGTATGAGCGTCTAACACAAAACTAGTGGACCGACAAATGGTTACAACCATGTGGTTTGATCTCAAAGAGGTTGTAGTTATTTTTCCTTGTCTCCAACCATTGAAATTATATTATGTCAATGTCTCCAACAAATTTTTGATATTCAGGTCTATTTCACACGGAATGCTTAACTGCTTTACAAATCGCAACAGAAAAAACACAGTGGCGCCACTGATTATCTTTATTAATACTTTCTGTATGTTGTGTCGACGCGAAATTGTGGTGCTACGACACGTTTACGTGGTTGGCCCTCTCTAGAAATCGCGCCACAGTTACATTGAAACAGAACATTCATTTCATTATGAATATGAACAATGACATTTTCATACGGACCACACCACAAGTAATCAAGTCGCAGTTGTAGAAGCTACAGGTAGCCCCCCTTCCATCCGCCGAAATTTCGAGACTATTAGATTGAAATATTTCTAGAACATTCCGTAAAACATAAAAAGGTTAGCCGAGTGGCAGTAATGTGAACAACAGCACCCGCTCGGTTTTCGGTTGAAATAAAAAAAAAAAAAAGAGCATAAAAAGGATAACTGATGGCATACATGGTGATAGTTCGTTACTGTATGTAGATGTACTAAATTTGGTGATTTTACCACGATAAATGAAAAAAATCGTTTATAATTATTTATTTATATACTTAATTACTTTAATAGTTTGACATAGAGTACAGAGTATTTCACTGAAAAAACGAATATGTTCAAAGGTAAAAATATAGCATCATTATATGTTTATCTTGCACCCTATTTATACTCTATAATATAGAGTCTATACAGAAATACAGAAAATTCGTGAATATTTTTTCTCGAACGTTCTACGGGTGGTAGACAACAGTGCTGACATTTCACATGCATAAATGGTTGCTTATAATCAATGCTATTAATTATTAATTTGTAAAAACATAAATATTTTTTTTCCAAAAGAACCTAATAATTAGAGTATCCATATATTTTTCTAGTCGAAACGGGACAAAAAAAATAATATTTTTTTAAATATTTATATTAAAAAAATTGTGTACTATTATGGTTTTAAGGAACAAAAATATTAAATTTTATAAAAAATATTTTATTTTTTGTTTTTTATAAAAAAAAAGCCTCTACATAAAGAAAACGGTTGACGATTACTGTAAACTGAAATAATGAACTATGAAAAATAATTTTTTGTTTGCGAACATCGTTCGCCGCAATAGGTATTTTTATATTTTATTAGTATAATTATACTCCAATACACCTACCACACAGCCCCGATTCCGTGCAATAATTCAGTATATACACGTTACATGCACACATAATAAGAACAATAACTCATCGATAGAATAAAATTGAATATTGTTACATTTTTGTGTCCCGAAAATTTTCCTGAGGACAAAGGGACGAAGATGCGAAAAACGTGACAGTCCCGTTCAAAACGGGTCAAAAGATAGTAATGTAGCGTAAAACTTGGTGGATTTTGGGAGGAAAAGGTCCTTTTTAACACAAAAACTAAATTATTAAATAGAGATAATATTGAAATAATTTAATTTTTTTTTAACTATACATTATACAATAATGTATATTTAAAAATTAACTTTTTAAGCTTTTGTATAATTAAAATAAATATTTTCAGTGTTTTTTTTTTTTTTAAATGTCATAATAAAAATACTGCGATCCCAGACTTGGATCTTCATTGAAGACCCGGGGCTAGGATTTAGGCCCACAGCCTTTTTACAGCCTTAATATGCCTCTGTGAGAAACTGCCAGTCACTTATAATATATTAAAAAATGCATTTGTAATTATTGTGTAAAAACTATATGCTTTACTAGGCGCCACTGAGTCTTTTCTGTGGTGAAACGTAAAGTGGTCCATGTGAAATGGGCCTTACATGATAAAATATATATTTATATGTAAATAAAAGATTCAGTTAAAATATTTGTTGAATATATACCTAAGTCTAATTACTTTAATTTTAATTCAATATTATCCATGCACAATATTTTTTTATATAGTATAATACAATGCATTTGTTAAGAAATTTTCACTGGGTGACAAAAAAAAAAAATTTCTAAAAATATATTGATAGGTACATAATATAATAATGGTCATATATACCTATCAACAAATTTATTGTAATCATTACATAATTTTTAGATTCTGAACGGAGTGAAGAATGTATTGATTTTACAATGATGTGTGTTTTTTTTTTTTTTAGATTCTGAACGGAGTGAAGAATGTATTGATTTTACAATGATGTGTGTTTTTTTTTTTTTTTTTTTTTTTTTTTTTTTTTTTTTTTTTTTTTTGTGTCTGTCGACACGTTTTGGGGCAGTAAAAATGCTTCGATTGCCTTATGTAGCAACTTTTCTGAAAGGAAAGTGAATCTATTTGGTACTTTGGGGGGTCAAAAGTTAAAAATTTCCAATATTTTTTAAATGCGACGGGAAAAACCATAAAAAAATTTGGGAAAAACGGGAGTTTTTACGCAAAACCAGTTTTTGACATAATCAAATTTTTTATTTTGCTATAACTCAAAAACTAATTTATGTAAATACTTGAAATTTTCACCAAATGTTTAGATTAGCGTTCTCTATACACCATTAAATTTTCAAAGTATTTTGACTTTTATGAAGCTATTTATAGACAATTGAAATTTTCAATATTTTTAAGTATTTTTTTTTTAAATAACGATAAAATTTTTTTGGCTGCCTAGAAAATCTTGAAAATTTAATACAAGGTTTCTTATAAGTTGTTCCTTAACTGATAAAAAAAAATCTAAAATCGTAAGTCACAATTTTTTTTTATAAGTGCTCAAAGTTACAATTTATACGAAATATGTAAAAATCACGATAATTTGCAAGTTATTTTGTAGATAAAAATTCATAAAATTTTTTCTGTTCATACTTAAGGTTCAAAATTTTAACACAAGGTTATGTATAAGCTACTCTTCAAAAATCTTTAAAAAAATTTCTACCGGAATTAAAGGAAAAAATTTTATGACTGTTTGAAATTTAAATATTTACGAAATTGCATAAAATAGCCATTTATTCTCAAACGATTTTAAATATTTTTTATAATTCAAAAAGTATAAGTCGCAGATTTTTGAAATTTCTACCAGCTGTTAAGATTGGTATTTCCTTTATGTCATATTTTTTTCAAAATATTATATTGATTTTTAAGCCACTTATAGGCATTTAAAATATTCGATTTTTTTACATTTTTTTTTTATAATCGTTGATAAAAAAAATTTGGCTCTTACAAAATACTTGAAAATTTAATAGAAGATTCCACAGAAGTAGTTCTTAAAGTCATTCAAAAATTATTAAAATCCATAGGCACAATTTTTTTTTATAAGCGTTTGAACAGCGAATATTGACAAAAAATTACATGTAAAATATAATATACTGTATAATATTCTAGACTGACAAAGATATCGGTTTTTTTTTTAAAATGCTCTAACTCAAAAATGAAAAACCGCAACAACTTGAAATTTTCACCAAATCTTTATATTGACGTTCTCTATACATGGTTAAGATTTCAAAGTATTTTGACATATTTTGACTTATTTATAGACAATTTAAATTTTCGATTTTTGTTAAATTTTTGTTTTTAAACATCTATAAAATTTAATTGATTGAGCGAAAACTCTTGAAAATTTTATACTAGGTTTATAATAAGTTAAACTTATTGTAACTAAAAAAAATCGGTGATCGGTTAACTCAATTTTTTTTATAAGCCCTTAATTCTCAAATTTGTATAAAATGTGTAAAAATCACGATAATTTGCAAGTTATTTTGTAGATAAAAATTCATAAAATTTTTTTTGTTCATACTTAAGGTTCAAAATTTTAACACTAGGTTATCTATGAGCTACTCTTCAAAAATCTTTAAAAAAATTTCTACCGGAATTAGAGGAAAAAATTGTATGACTGTTTGAAATTTAAATATTTACGAAATTGCATAAAATAGCGATTTATTCTCAGACGATTTTAAATATTTGTTATAATTCAAAAAGTATAAGTCGCAGATTTTTGAAATTTCTACCAGCTGTTAAGATTGGTATTTCTTTTATGCAATATTTTTTTCAAAATATTATATTGATTTTTAAGCCACTTATAGTCATTTAAAATATTCGATTTTTTTACATTTTATTTTTATAATCGGTGATAAAAAAAATTTGGCTTCTACAAAATACTTGAAATTTTAATCGAAGATTCCACAGAAGTAGTTCTTAATGTCATTCAAAAATTATTAAAATCCATAGGCACAATTTTTTTTTATAAGCGTTTGAACATCGAATATTGACATAAAATTACATGTAAAATATAATATAATGTAGAATGTTCTAGACTGACAAATGATATCGGTTTTTTTAAAATGCCCTAACTCAAAAACGAAAAACCGCAACAACTTGAAATTATCATTAAATCTTTATATTGACGTTTTCTATACATGGTTAAAATTTCAAAGTATTTTGACATATTTTGACTTATTTATAGACAATTTAAATTTTCGGTTTTTCTAAATTTTTCGTTTAAAAATAAAATATACTTATATAATATTTATAAATAACATTGTATTATATTCTAGACTAACATATGAACTCCGTTCAGAATCGTTATTCGTATACAATGATATCTATCATTGCATTCAAATTTAACAAATCCATTATAATAATGACCTATCCTATAAGCGAGGTGCACTCCACCCCTAACTGTACAGCAGAGCGAGGCCCATCCGGTTCTTTTTTTTTTTGTGTCTGTCGACACGATTTGGGGCAGTAAAAATGCTTCGATTGCCTTATGTAGCAACTTTTCTGAAAGAAAAGTGAATCTATTTGGTACTTTGAGGGGTCAAAAGTAAAAAATTTCCAATATTTTTTAAATGCGACGGGAAAAACCATAAAAAAATTTGGGAAAAACGGGAGTTTTTACGCAAAATCAGTTTTCGACATAATCAAATTTTTTATTTTGCTATAACTCAAAAAATAATCGATGTAAATACTTGAAATTTTCACCAAATGTTTAGATTAGCGTTCTCTATACACCATTAAATTTTCAAAGTATTTTGACTTTTATTAAGCTATTTATAGACAATTGAAATTTTCAATTTTTTTAAGTATTTTTTTTTTAAATAACGATAAAATTTTTTTGGCTGCCCAGAAAATCTTGAAAATTTAATACAAGGTTTCTTATAAGTTGTTCCTTAACTGATAAAAAAAATCTAAAATCGTAAGTCACAATTTTTTTTTATAAGTGCTCAAAGTTCCAATTTATACGAAATATGTAAAAATCACGATAATTTGCAAGTTATTTTGTAGATAAAAATTCATAAAATTTTTTCTGTTTATACTTAAGGTTCAAAATTTTAACACTAGGTTATCTATAAGCTACTCTTCAAAAATCTTTAAAAAAATTTCTACCGGAATTAGAGGAAAAAATTTTATGACTGTTTGAAATTTAAATATTTACGAAATTGCATAAAATAGCGATTTATTCTCAAACGATTTTAAATATTTTTTATAATTCAATAAGTATAAGTCGCAAATATTTGAAATTTCTACCAGCTGTTAAGATAGGTATTTTCTTTATGTCATATTTTTTTCAAAATATTATATTGATTTTTAAGCCACTTATAGGCATTTAAAATATTCGATTTTTTTACATTTTTTTTTTATAATCGGTGATAAAAAAAATTTGGCTCGTGCAAAATACTTGAAAATTTAATAGAAGATTCCACAGAAGTAGTTCTTAAAGTCATTCAAAAATTATTAAAATCCATAGGCACAATTTTTTTTTATAAGCGTTTGAACAGCGAATATTGACATAAAATTACATGTAAAATATAATATAATGTAGAATGTTCTAGACCCGGGGTCGGCAACCTTTTTACCTACACGGGCCATAATTTGTTTCAGTTTTTTATAGAGGGCCGCATACAAAATTAAAATATTAAAAAATATAATTTTAATAAATAATACTAATATATTTACAGATAGCAACAAACATATTATGAGTTTCACATTACGGTTGTTCTTATTAACTAATTTGTAATTAAATACGAGTACATTAGTAGAGAAAATTTAAAAGTTTAAAAATAATTATTAATTAATTCTTGAATGCATTTTAGTATACAAATATTAAGTTACTAATGTGATTTTTGAGGTTACATTTTTCCCGCCAATTCATTTATATCCGCTTTTATATTGGATGTTGATATCCTTAAAACAGCATTCAAGTGTGCATCGCTTAATCGTGAACAATATTTATTTTTTCGGAATTTTAGTATTGAGAATGTCAAACAATCAAATTTAGAAAATTTTTCTTTCAGTTTAAACATTAAATTTGTTCCTAACTCTTCGGTACATCTAACACAGGTCCTAGATGAGAGACTGATGTCTTTAAATTGTTATTTTTTCTCAAGGCATATTTCATTTACAACGACTAACATACATTTTTTTATAAACTCAGAGTCGTTGAATGGACGATTACACTTGGCTATCATTTCAGCAACTATGAAACTAACTCGTACTCCTGATTCGTTTTGATTATGTTGTAATTTAAAACTATTTTGTTGATTAGTTAATAAACTTTTAAAATTGTTTATTTTAATCTGTCTAAGATCACCAGTGAGAATGTTAAATTTTAATTTATGCTCTGTTTCATAGTGACGTTCAACATTATACTCTTTTACAGTTAAAATGACTTTTTGCAAATTAAACATAACAGTTTACCTTTATTTTCGATAAAAAAATATAAATCCGTCCATGATTCGTTGAATGTACAATGTTCATCACTAATCTTACGTTTTTTTGACATTGAATTGATAAGTTATTATAAAACAGTTGAAATTTAAACTTCACGTTGGAATGTTTCGAAACGAACTGCACTAAGGCCCGATACGTATTTGTTGTAATCGACGATATATACATTATATGAGATTAATTTACGTTCTCGATCATAGCTTATTTCGCATTGTTATACAATAGTCATGAATAAATATTATTTATATATTTTGTAACAATTTAAGCTACAAAATTAAAATTTTAAACACCATGAATTATATTTGGAGGGCCGCAGCAAAAAGTTCCGAGGGCCGCATGCGGCCCGCGGGCCGTGGGTTGCCGGTGCCTGTTCTAGATTGACAAACTATATCGCTGTATGCAACTGCCAACCCATCCTAATTGAAAAATATATTTATCGTTTCAAAATAAAATATACTTTTTACAATGTTTATAAATAACAATGTATTATATCCTAGACAAACATATGAACTCCGTTCAGAATCGTTATTCGTATACAATGATATCTATCATTGCATTCAAATTTAACAAATCCATTATAATTATGACCTATCCTATAAGCGAGGTGCACTCCACCCCTAACTGTACAGCAGAGCGAGGCCCATCCGGTTCTTTTTTATTTTTACATTAAATAAAAAAATCTTCTCTTATAAACTGTGCCACCCAGTTTTTTAAAATAAAGTCAAGTAATTGACAAAATAATTTCTCTGGCGACATTTATGTAGCTCGATTTACTAGCTTCAAAAATGCACTGGTAAAATAAGATAAAAATTGAATAAATATGTTATAATATTAGCCTAGGCAGCCCTAGTGCAGTAATACTGACATGGTTTTACTTTAAAACAATATTTCTTAAAACATGATAAAAATTAAATTTTGAAAACTAATGACCTGAAAGATTAAATAAATTACGTAATAGTATTAATAAATGTGATTGAAAGAAATATAATGAAGTTAATTTATATGGGAAACAGATTTAGTCGTAATTTACATGCTTTTAAGGGTTTTAAATAGGCAATTTAACATACTTTATAAGACTTTAATATATTGAAATAATATTAAAAGGTTTAACTAGACTTTTTAGTTATTTATAATTGACTCCATGTTAGTTATTAGTACCTTTAACCTTTTTTTCTTCTCCTCGCCTTTCTCTTAACTATTTAAGGTCAACCTTTGTCCTAAACTTCCACTCGTCTCGATTTTTATACATCCCCTACGCACACACCAATAACCCTCATATTTTTCTCAATCGTATCCAATCAACTCTTTTTTGGTCTTTCTTTATTCCCTTTAACGTACATTTTTATAACCACTTTTACTGCTTTGTTTCCTCTCACCTCATCACATGCTCAAATCAACTCAGTCTTTCATCTTATCGACGCTACACCATCACTACCTCTCTCATATTCATTCCTAATTCTATCTTTCCTTGTCATTCCATTCATCTATCTACCTAGTCATTCTCATTTTTGCAACACTCTTACTTTATTCTATTCTCCTGCTAATCTTTCAACACTTCGAATCAAATAGCATAGTTGGTTTCACTATACTCCTGTAAAATTTACCTTTCAGCTTCATTGGAATTTCTTACCACATAAAACGCCTGACGCTTCTCTCCATTTCATTCAAACGC
>JASXSY010002506.1:0-19346 GCA_034509805.1 Sipha maydis | reverse complement strand
CTCTAATTACCATACAAGACATTAAGTTCACATTAATCTGGCTACGGGATACCCCCGGGATAGTGGTACGGGCGCTGTATTCTGCACAGACATTTACGCCAAATTCAAAAGAAAAAAGCAAAAATCTCGTGGTGGCGCCCGCCCTTTTAAAAGGAATGGCAAGTATTAATTGTTCACCGTTTTTGGACCCACTCCCAGAGCCCACGAAAGAGGCCCGTTGACTACGTTAAAACTCCATAAATTTCAACCCTATCTCTCTTAACGGCCGTTAAACATTAAAATTAAAAACCATTTTACCACCTATAAAAGCACGACACAAGACTAAGTGGATCACCATTCTGACAACTATTGTTCCACCGGTCTTGGACTTCCAATTCGTTATTGATTTAAATCTGAAAAATGAAGCCGACAAATGCAGTCAACGGTCAAGGTGAATCAAAACGAGAAACGTAGAAAATATCAAATGAACAATAGCTAGCACAGAACATTATCATATGTATTCCTCATCTTATCTTTTTTCAAAAGAGAAAACATAAAATGTTTTTAATAATAATTTTATTGATTTTCAGTGTACTTAAAATATTTTTAAATGCGTTCTAAATAATTCAACTGGTAGGAGTATTAAATCAAACTACGCAATTTCGTTAAAAAAAAAAAAAAAAACGTCAATTTCTTTAGCACTAACATGTAATTAAATCATTCAATATTTCAAATTAAAATACGTGAATATTTGTATCTTATTAAATCGGAAATGTTAAGAATAAATAAACACCCCATTCAAAATTTTAGCTATTCAGTAACAATTATAAATATTATGTTTTCGAGTATTATATCAATGTGTCAAGATTTAAAGGTGATAGCGAATAATATATTTAAAAAAATATACGGAGTTGACATTGATTAGTATTGTAGTTGTATATAATTCCTAATTTGTAAAAGAAAATGTGTTTTCTTTTAAAAATACTATAAAAACCCAATTTTATGGAGAACTATAATATTACATTTTTTAATAGCTTCATAAAAATAAAATTAATGCTCTAAACAAAACATTCACGACAATTTTCAACGATATTTGAAGACTACGAATTTTGATTGAAGTTTAAATTGAATTATACACGTTGCTTTTAAGATAAAATAATGTAAACTCTTATTCACAATGATATAAGTTATACAATTAATATTTTAGCAATAATACAGTTAATAAATATAATCACAGGACATTAACGTTGGTATTACATAATAAATTAAATAACTAAACTATGAATATCTTTTACAATAAATTTTCAAACAAATTTATAATTTCTCAGCAAAATATAAATTATAAAGTGACAAAGGAAATATTATCAAGTTAATTAATGATATAGTATTTTCTATCATATTTTAATAAACAAAAACTATATCAAGTGTCTTAATAATTTAGTGAGCTTGTACAATAGCATGTTCATAAAATACAAATGTATAAGCGTTCACCGTTTTTTCATTGAAATTATGTTTAATTTAACCAATAAATTATAGACTTTTGTAAGTCGTAAGTATACAATATTATAATTATAAAATTTAATTTTTTTTTTTTTATTTCAACCATAAAATCTTAGGTAATGTACAATAAAGTATAAATTGAAAAATAAATAAACTCACCATTTTGGATAATGTTAATTAAAAGAAGTACAACCGGACCAATGTGAATGTTGACAATCATGATGGCTCCAATCAGCTGATCCGGAGTATGTACTTATGTTTATCACTAAAAACAAAAATAAAAAAAAAAACACATAATGAATAATGTTAACAACTCAATTACTATATTGAACTAGTTATTGTATAGTATTATAATATTTTCATATATCTATATGTGAATGGCTATGTTACTACCGACAACCGCAATGAATGCGTCTGTGATCTTGTTGTGATATACTCAACAATCACCTAATGTTCGATCCGTGACTGGAAGTTTAAACTGGAACTAATGGAGGGGAAACTACAAGTAATAGACGTGATGAAATCAGATCCTAAGGATCGATTAACAAGATCCATCACCTTATGATTTTTAAATATATCGATTAGAAAAATATTTTTAGAACAAATTAATAAATAAACACATTACATAAAAAAAAATAAAATTATTTTCTATATTTTTAGTAGATTTTTTTTCAAATATGATAAAAAAATTTTTTATTCAATATTTTCAATAGATAATTTGTAATCTAAACTAAACTATTTTACATAAATAAATTAATGTTTTTTAATGCCATTGAAACAAAATTCAACTGATCTTGTAATTCGTTTATTCTATAGTCAAAACACATGTTTTGCGACATCATTCGGCTGTTATCGATATTACACAGTAATATTTAATGTAAAATATATTTTTATATATTGATAAATTTGTGTGGGTATTTGAATTTTAAAAATCAAGTAAAATTAAATTGATAAATATTTAACTATATTTTTTTAAAGAACTAAGTAGTTTAAGGATTTATAAATTAACGTGCTAAATAATTATCTACAATTTACGAACATAGTATCATAAAGATAGTTAATGATTAATGAACGATTTAGTTTTAAGTAACCCGAAACCCTAGATACCTTTAATAAAACAATAGATCCCTAAAAAAAATTTGACAATTAAATTGTTTCAATCGTTCAAAGGTTTAACAAGTCTTTCTTGTTTTTCTTAGATTCAAATAATTACTAACTGGAGCCCCTATAATAAATACATACTTAGTTTAATTTTATTAAAAAACTAAAAACCTTTTTTTACTTCTGAACCCAACTAGGAATGTATTTAAAGTAAAAATTACTTTTTTATTAATAAAAATAGTTCGTTGGAGATATAAAGCACATTAAAATATTGCGAAAAAATGTTATACCTGTATACCTGTATAAATAAGGAATTAAACGTTATTTGGATCTATTTTATTATATTTTACATACAAATACATAAAGTATTTATAAAATAGAAACGCTATGTACGCATATTTTTAGTCTGTGAGCCAGTGAAACAATTATTAATTAAATAAGAGAATATTATAACCAATCACTATGGTTTATTTTAAAACAATGAAAAACAATGAAGGTGATCAGGTATAGAAGGGTTTTTGGTGAAGCCTTCCAAAAACGATTGAGTTACGATTATGACCAAATATGTAGATATAATATCCCATGGAAATGTTGATAACGGCAATTGGGCGGATCTGGCTTGTGAATAGTGTTATGGAAACATACAATGCGGTAAATCGCTAATCATTTTAAGGCGGTACCTATACCGAAATTTTGACTCCACTCGTATTATAATTAATAGACTTATAGATGAATAGCGATAGCCAGCACAATGTTGATGGATCTTATATTGGTGTGAATTTATTACGAGCAAAATTATAAATTATTACTCTCCACCGACAGGTGTCTAGAATATGAGAGCAAATATTTATTTATTGTCGATATATCGTTCACTATTCCCAAGAGCTAAATTAATGTAATATCTATATGTAGCAGTCAACGCGTTGTCCGAGTTCCAACGTATTCGGCAAAGGATGAGTTACTCGTATACATATATTTTTCATAAAACTCTGTTAACTTTATGAACTTAACATTAAGTTAACATAGTATATTTAACATACACTAAATAAATTTTAATTATTGACCCAAAAATAAATAAATAGTGAATATAAAAAAAATTAAAAAGAATCCTTGATAAAATAATTGTGTGTGATTTGTTTTAAGGGGTGCATTACATTATTTATGGGCCAACCAATCGATTCGATAGGCAGCAAGTCCTTGGGGTTATAATCCAAGAAATATAAAAAAAAAAAAAACGATGTATATACATTCAGCTCGACGTTACACATATACACATATACACATATAAAGATATAATATTCACCCACATACACACTTACAACGAAATAAAAATAACGTAATGGCATAACTAACATTACGAAATCGTAATATTAAGTTAGCTAGATCAAATCGATTCGTCATAATTTGCCAATTCAGCCGTACTCAGGTTTTAATGCAATTATGATAATCAATCACAAATAGCTGTTATTTACTGGTTAGAGTATTTTTTTTTCATCCAGGTGTAATGAACCAAATACGATAATGGAATTTAGTGTGAAAAACGGTATGGTCTAGGACCATGGAATGAGTCTCGAAGAACTATTTTTGCGATATACATTAGGATATTCACTTTCCGAAATCTATACACAGTTTAAATTTATTATATACGTAGGAATATTGTTTAAAAAAATTTCATACATAAATATTACCATTAAAATAATATTGATTTGATATTTCTTAAGTAAGCAAGAATAAAATAATGTTCCACATTATTTCTGTGTATACATTATATTTATTCAAAAAATAGTCGTACTTTACAGTTACGTTTAGTAGTTACTACAATTATAAAATAATAATATTATTTGATAATTGTAGTAACTAATATATATATATATATATATTATATGATATTAAAAAAAAATGTACAGTATTAATTTGCATACTATGTGTAAGAACACATTTTTAAATGTACAATTATAAAATAAAATTAATAAATAATCTTATTATCATTAATATTTTGAAATAATTGAACTATCTATTTGATTTTTATAATTAAATGAAAAAAATGTTAATAAAAATAATTATTTTTTAAACATAAAAATATATGTCAAAGACATAATTATGGTAAAAGGAAGTATAAACAATATGTAAAACGGACTTGATTTATTTGTTCGTCTAAACGCAAACACTGTAGTATTATTATTTAACATACATTAAAACTTTACACATCGATAACAAATTTTAAATAACATTTTTGAAGTATTGTTCACTGTATAATAATAACATTATACATATTTTTTGCAAACAGAGATTATCCCTGAAATATGAATAATTGACAGAGAAAAGTTAAAGGTTTAGAAATAACTTTTAAAAATATAAATAATGTTAACTATACGTTCATTATACAATTTTTTATACATATTTGAATTAATTTTAAACAATGAAATGTATAGAAAAATAGAAATTCAATATTTCACCTATATCGTTCAAAACCAATCAATTATTTCAATAAGATAATTGTTTTTTCTATTTAAATCTCAACAACTATGGTCATTGAATGCATTAATGAAGTTAGTCGATTGGTAGGTGGGACGTAGCGTAACTGTAACACCAAATGACTGCAAAAAATCACTTCGACACAAAATCACATTTACCTTTTATTATTACTATACTCATAAATTTACGTATTTTATTATGTATTTATTACTCTGTAAAATATTAATTGCAAAAAATTCTGTAAAATTTCATAAAATACAAAGATTTTACCATTTAAACAGAAAGCTACTTCTTCATTAATTAGTGCCTCAAATAGAATACTATAATATTAAGAATAAAATGTCATTCAGAACGTTTACAAATCACTAAAACGGATGTATTAATGTTGATTGTAAGTACAAATTTGAAGACATTGTTGGATTTCATTGCGCATTCCAAAAACTGTTTATTAAATTGATTTATTTATATATTGGATATTTTATCTTAAATAATTTAAAAATTAATTTTGTAAAATAATAAATTGTATTTCAGTATACAAACTATAGATATCAAAAAACTATATTACGTACTTACAATAAAAAATTTATTAAAATATACACTTCTCTAAATTGATTTATCAATTATGAGGTTGTTAACATTATTTTAATTCTAGATTTAATTTCTTTTGATAACAGACATGGATGAGATTATTTTGAATTTTCAAGTAAATTATACATTTTGTTTTTAAAATATTATCATTGTTCAAATCAATATAATGCAATAATACAGACATTCTAAATGCTCATAAAAAGTAGACGTAACCCATTATCATTCAAAATGTGCAATGCTTTGTAATACCTAGTAATGTTAATAAATAATAGTGTGTGTGTTTAATAATCTAACTCATAATAATTAAGATTGGATAAAATGTAGATTTTCTAGCATTAAAATATGAAAAATTAATTTATTAAAATTATAAAAATGTTACATCGAACTTTCCTGAAATAAATTAATATTTTTCTAATTAACACTAAAAGTAAAATAAAATTCAAGAAATTCTTTTGTAATTTTTATTTTTTAGAATTTTCCTAAAATTTCAGTTTAATTTAATTATATAAAAGTATAGTTCTAGTAAATAAAAAATAAACAATATTTCAAAACTATAAAATTAATTAAATATTATTATATCCGACTAGTTAATTAAAATTGAAGTTATGTTATTATAATCAGTGCTTAACTTGGAAAAAATAGAAATACTTTGATGTTACATATAAATTTTGCGTCCCGACTTATTAAAAAAAATGATCATAACCGTGTTTACCCTTTATGACATCCTCAAACATTATATCACAAACCAACTAGTATTTCATAACTTACTGGATTCACTTTCAAAGTTTCAACCATAATCTTAATATATAATAATGAAATAGCAAATAATTAAATTAAAATTAAAATTAAAAATTATTAAATGTTTTATACTAGAAAATTTGTACAATAGTAAATAAATAAAAAATTTATCTGTAGAAATAAATAAATAAAAGCTAAGTTTGGATTATTATTAAATTTATAAAGTACGATCTATTTCCAATCATAAATTCATCGTCAGACATAAAAAAAAAAAAAAATCAATAAAATCATGACTGAATTTGAAAAAAATTAAATTTAAATAATATAATTTTATTTTTTCATATTCAGTTACGATTTTATTGAATTTATATATACCTGGTAACCAATTTTTTTTTTTTCGAAACCGGTCGTATTTTACAAATATAATAATACTCTAAGCTAAGTTTTTATTTATTTATATCTCGGCACTTATATAAATGTAATATGTATGTTTTTGGTTTATTCGGTTCAAATTTATAATTATAACAAAAATAAACTACAGGCGTTCTTTGTAATGGAAACAAGTACGTGATTCTGTATACCAATAAAAATGTTCAATATTGATATTTGATTATTATAATTGATCATGTACTGCTGTCTTAAAAGTTATTGCTAATACTTAAACAATTTTTAAACGGTTCGTTTTTAAAAAAATATTTACTTTCTAAAATTTTGTAAAATCTAAACTTAAATAAAGAACTAAAATGAGTCATTTTTTAAAAAATATAAGGGATACACTAGAATAACTAAACATTTAGTTGAGATACTCAGTCTTTTTCCAAAACGAGCCTTGATTATTATTAATAATATTATAAGCAGTTCATAAATAAAAATATATAATTGGACTATGGTTAGAATATTTTGTGGTTACTCTATTTGTATGCAATTTCTAGAACAATATTTATTTATTATTAATTTATGTCGATTGAATGATTATTAGCCGCAGTACAGTACTCTAGCATTCTAAAAACAAAATTTAATTTATAAAAATTTAGTTAAAAAAAATAATGATACAGTCAGTTAATCAATCAAAAAATACTCTACAGTTTAACTAGATAATCTCTAAATATAAAATGCCACATTAAAATACATGTACTTAAAACAAAAGTCGAAAAAAATTTAAAAACAGACAATTTAATTACAAGTAAACGAAAGGCAAGTATTTTTTTTTCAATAATTTAGTTGTTTTACTAATGAAGTAAAACTAAACTCCAAGTTTATTAGTTTTCACGTAAGTACAACGAAATGTTTTTATAGAAATGTATGAACTTTTTTTCCGTATAAAAGTTTAAATACTTTAAAATATTTGAAATAAGGTTAAATTAAATAAAGGCCAGAACTCTTGAGTTAAGTCACAAAATCAAATAAATATAAACCTCGTTTCATTTTAGTATGATAAATATCATGACCATATCATTATGAGATAAAACAATTTATATAAAATATAATAAAAGTTATAGCTTTATCTAAAATTAAATCCTTCTATCATCGTATCTTACTAAATTATAGTTTGGTTAAGAAATTATTTTCATAATTAGAGAATCAAAAGTACAATAAAAGAGCCTCAATGTATTTATTAGAACTGTTTATTTAATTGGTATTCGTTTTAATCATAAATCCATTAATCTTGTATATTATGTATAATATTATTATTTAAATTATTTTAAATGTGAAATCTTGTGATTTTCAATATTTACTAACCTAGAACTACCAAATACTTATAAGCAATCATTATTAGAAAAATAATATGCAAATGTTTCATAATATATACTACCTATGCAATAATTAATTTATAATGTTTTAGCAATTAATCAATTAAATAAAATAAAATCAATGTCTTTAAGAGTATTAAATTTTTTTCCATATAACTTTAGTTTGTGCAAATAAATTGTTTTAATTTTTGTTAAAATAATTTCCATTTGACATTAAGCAACTAAAATGACATTTGGTATTGGTAAATAGAATATGGAACTAATAATTATATAGCAAAAAAATTATTGAGATCATTAGAATGTGTCTTATGAAAATTACCATAACACCATCGTGACTTAAGTATTCTCCCATATATTTTATAGTACACGAATGTCTTTCAAAACAAAAGCATAAATTAACAATATAATATAATAAACGTTACTGAAAACCTTTATTCAAAAAGAGCGTATATTATCATAATATTTCTTTCTTAAACAAACTATTCTAATTGATGTAATTATATTGTTAAAATGATCAATTATTTTTTTAAATTTTATTCTACGAAATACTGTCAGCAATTAAATATTTTTAAATATTATTATAAGAGCATAATTTATTCCATATCATTTGAAGCAACTAAAAACATGTTAATACAAAAAATAATTCTCATTAAATTATACTACAAGAATATTTGTTTATAACTAAAGCCTTTATAGTCCGGTGAATGTATGTTACGTCCCAATAATAGCATACAAAAGTGCGACTTGGTGTATCTTAGTTACATACTTAAATTGCAGACTATGTTTCTGTCATGTATATGTTAATAGAGTTCGACGAAAAAATCCGCAAAAATTATATGTACTAATAGAAAAGAAAACGTTTGTTGATGGCTAGGTAGTAATGAATCATTTCAAAAGAACATATAAAAATGCTACACATGCTGTTGAAATTGCTGTTTGGCCTTCTATTCAAGTAAAGAGGTGCAGATAAGAAAGATCCAAGTTAAAAAAAAAATAAAAATAAATAAGTAATTTTTTAGAACTCTTTCTTTTCTTAAATACAAGATGACAAAAACTGTTTTACTGAAGACATTATGGCAATCAACCACAAGATACTCGAGTGTAAAAGTGTACAGACTATATAGTAGAATCATATTTAAAAAATTACGGTAACTTTCTACTAGAAATATGGGCAGAATATTTATCATTGATATTACGCAAGACAAATAATTGCAAATTATTCCAGAGGAAATAAAATAAATCATTTATTTCTTCCCACCAAAATATTTTTAATTTAATAGATATTTTAAAAAAATGTACTAAGTGACATAAATAAAATATTCTTAAGTCAGTACTCAAGAAACAAAATAGCGATTGAAAAAAAGGTCAAATTAAATAAAAAATTAAATAATTAGAAACTTAAAACAAAGAAATCAAATTTAATTGTCATTCAAATTGTTTAGCTACTTCGCTTTAGACTTATAAGCTATAATAAATAACAAAATAGAAAAGTAAATAAAAGAGTGCTAATAAAAAAAAATGCCAATAATCTTAACTATACCAATATTATAATAGTAATGTTGACAATTCTAAGTCTGATAAAATGGGTAGGAAAATACCCGAAACGTAATTTACATAAAACCAAAAAATATTCGGGACGCAGTTTACATCAAAAAGGTATATCAGAACGCAATTTACAGTTATCCTTATAGTCAAGTAAAACTAAGACTCAAGAGCATAATAATATAAATTAATAGTTTACATTTATAATAAAAGATAAATCTATACTATTATATTTTTTTGTTCATAGCCCAATAAAAATCGATGAATGGTTAATCAATTTACTGAAACGATAACTGTTCAAAATTCTCCTGATTCTCATCGATTAATATTTATAACTTCATGGTTTCGGAAATCAAATTAAACTATAATATTATTTTATCAGGTGATTAGAAAAAAGAAATTTAGAAGTCCGAATAAATATATGTTCAAAAGAAGCTCTCATACTTAAAAATAACGTATCTCTAACCGGATATATTTTTGTTTTAAAATTTCTAATTCAGAATACATATGTATAAATATATGACTGTTATGTGTTAATCACATGAAATAACGAACAGCAGTATATATGACAGTGGCTTATCTATACAAACCAAAAATGTTTCATAAAATTTATACCATTTTAATAATTTTAGTTAGTTATTATAATACTCGAGTTAAATACGAGTAGAAATAATAATCTACCTGAAAGAATAATGAACCACGATTTACATAAAATAAAATAAGTAAGTTAAACTATGCATCTAATTTAAACTTATAGTATTGAATTATTTTTATCAACACAATTTATTTTTTTATGAAGTGTAATAATAAATATTGCAAACATTTATGATTCCTTTGGAGTAACATGTTTTAAATTAGATTAATAACTATTCAATAAGCACATTTTATGTATTTACTTATTTACAACAAATTATTTCTTGTGAAATAGGAAATATAAAAATAGCCAACCAATTTCGATTTCCAAAAATATATTTTTTTACAATATTCAGTGTTTTATTAAATTTGTGTACGTACGAGTACATTTAACATTTTAATAAAATTATTTCCAAAGGCATAACGATTTCATATTTTTTGTATATAATTTTGAATATCTTTAATTACAGTTTTTGTGGACTTGAAAAGTTAAAATTATTAGCTCAGAAGTAATAATAGCTTCCCTAAAAAAATTGACCAAACAAAAGGAATTAATAATTATATGAAACATAATAAAATTAATAATATTATAATTCAATAAAAATGTATCAAACATAAAAAAGTATAAAACGAATTAAATTTTTATTTCTTGAAAATTTATTTTTATTTACATTCATAGTATTAATATCTTAATATGACAAAATATTTTAGTAATTATCATAAAATTATAAAAATTAAAAAAATATCAAAATATCATTCATTTAAAATTTAATATAAATATTTTTTTTCAAATTCATAACTAATATACATTCAATAATTAATAATTATGTGTTTATGAAAGTTCATTGATTTTACTAGTATTAAATTAGTTGAAATATTAACATCTAACTTATTTCTGTGTATTTTATCACTCAAGACATAATCTACTATTATGAATAGAATATATTGATAAATATGGGTTAAGTAGTAAGATATATTTTAACGACATATTTTTAGTCACTTCTATATTTCTTTTTAATTATATGCCATTAAAATTATAAAAAATATATATTAAACTAAAAATATATATATTTAAGATATACAATCACACAAATATTATAATAGGTTATATTTTAAGCTATTATCACGTTTTAATGGTCTAATTAAGAAATAATTAAATATATTTTAACAGAAGAGAACATTACTTTATATTATTGTTTAATGTATGAAAACCATAGGTATATATTTTAAAAATACTAAAGCTATATTAGAGATTTAAGATACTTAAATGTAAGTTTGACTGACATTAAAGTTTAAAAATAAAAAAAATAAACAAAACGATTTTGTAAAATATATTCTTAATTAATATAGATAGAGCAAAAGTAGTAATCATTTTATAATATTTATGATCATAAAATTTCAATGTTATAATATTTTTGTCTTGAAAATATTTTTAATTGTACACAAAAATAATTTTTAAGAGACATTTTTCACCTATTTTTTTTTTTTAGTAATTTTAAGATTGAACTTTTGATACTTGTTACGCCTTATCAAAAGGTTAAATAATGTGAAAAACGTAAGCGTTCTATTTTGGTCTTTACATATCAATATTTTCGATGGAAATAAAACCAATTCGTAATAATACTAGGATTTCAGTTTGTAAATAGAAAGTTCAGCTACTGAACATTTGAAATTCTACAACTGTATTAAACCTTTATCAAAGTGTGGCCCAAAAAAGTATTACGAAATACTACCGTAAATCTATGTAATGAAGTTTAACATGGAGCTATTTCATCTAGACACTCGTTGTTTTACAGAAAATAATAATAATATTATTAATATACATATATTACACTATATTACATTATACATAACTAGGGCTTGGATGTTTAAGCATTTAAAACTACTATAGTATGCATGCATTTATGCACTAAAAAATTACGAAATATGCAATCAAAATATGCACTAAAAATTATAAAATATGAATTTTAGTCAATCAAATTACCAAAATATGTACAAAAAATTTAAAATACATTTTTTAAATTTGCATAATGGTTTGTTTACTTTAATCTATTGAGTCAACTGAGTGATTGAGTTAGTTTTCGTCGATAAGCTGTACGAATATATTTAACTGTCTTTAAATGTTGTTAGACCGTAAAATGACGATCACTTCCGACTTAAGTTGCACACACCTTACAGTATAAAACTAAGCCATCCGTTGAAAAAATGTCATTCCCAAACTCGTTAACAAAATACTTAAGACGTATTGAACTGGATGTCTTGACTTTTAGCATTTTTAAATAAAACTAAAACTAACAGCAGAAAAATATAATACACCTTATGACCAACACGGCGATTAAAGTCATACTAATACATTGTCCGGTTGTCTCTGAGTTCAAAATTATATTATTGCTATGTACGTAATCTGATTTAATTATATACTTTATTAGGTACATATTCCTAAACAAACACGATAAGTCGATAATAATTTATTTTTAACTTAACATTTATATTTTACGTCAATGCGTGGTAGATTGTAGCATTGATTATAAAATTGATTTATTCTATAATCAATGATTGTAGTTACTACATCCTATAAGACTTATAAATACAAATTGTGGAATTAATTGTATAGTTCATTAATTGAAATTGTTCTTTAAAAAAATATACTGAAACATGCATTTTTATTTTTAAAATCCCAAAATATGCAATTAAAATACAAAACCTTTAATTATGCAAAAATATACAATATAAAAATAGTATTATTTTAGAACATGAATTAAATTTGTATCCAGGTTAGCATTAAATTGGATAAATAGAAAAAAATATGCAGTTTCATAAACTTCCGAGTCCTATACATAACCTATAAATGAACATATATTATTGAAAAGCCAATATTTTTAAAAGAAAATTATATATTCTATAGTTCTATCATTTTAATTATTATATAATCTACTCATTCTAACAAATATCTTACTTGTACTTTATAATGTTTTTAGTTATAATCATTAGTTTTTTTATAAAACTATATAGTCACAAAAAAAATAAATATTTTTATTTGATTAACCAGAAATGTCTGGTTAATCAAATAAAAATATTTAACTAACAGTCAAACTAAAATGTAATAAACATCTGAAAACAATAAGACTTCTCTGGTTTATAGTCACTATTATACATAACTATTAGATTTTTTGGCCAACAAAAAATTGTGATTTATAAACCAAACTTTTGTAAGACTCATTGGACGGTTTTTCTTTGTAAATAAATTTTTAATGGTTGTATTTGTAAAGTTCTTTGTTAAATCCAAGATTTATAGTTTTAAATAATTAATTAAACTTCAATAATCTATTTAAAGCTAAATTAATATCAGTTTGGTTTTAAAATAACATGCTAATTAATTGAAAACCTTCCTATATCGAACTAAATTATTTATGACATATATTTATTTATATGAAAGTTTACTGTAAGATTACTTACATTTTTTTATGTCATAGATCCTTGGTCGTCAACTTGTAAACAAATTTCTGAAAAATAAAATATGTCATTTCATAAAATGTAAAAGTAATTTTTTTATTTACAAGTTTTTATTATTCATAGCGCGTATATTATACACGTAACTATTTGTCTTACATACGATTTGACGACTAGACTATTATAAATAAGTCTCATATAAGTTACAAATGAGATATATACAAGTCTAAACACAATCCTTGGTAATCTAAAATCTATTATTCTTGAAAATATGTTTATTCTATTTTAATTTTACTATACTGCAACATCGTTTACAACATCGTATAATTACCTAGATTATTAAATACAGAATATTTATTGCTTATTAATAAAACCTTAATTTAAATTTCTTCAATTTTTAAATAATGTTTTTGTTAATATTATGTGCACCAAAATTATTGTTGATATTTAATATACGAAATATTTTAGGGGAGAAATTACTAACAATTTGTCGGTAATGTATATTATTACAATATTTCTTTGCACATTTTATGTACGCATGTCAACTATTAACTATTGTGTATATCTTATTACGAGTATATATAATTTATAGTTTATAGTAAACAATTGGTACCACGGACGTCTGTTTTGATAAGCCAATCGATTTATATTGTGATTCTTAGTAATTTATCCTTTGGGGATTAATAGATATGCGAATATGAATAATACTTGTGGGTAGTGAATAATAACTCAAATTGAACTGGAAAAATATGTACAATTAGCGAAGAGGTATTTGATTCGAAGAGTTTTGAATTCGGGTTAACGACCTGCATTAATATACTGGTATAGTGGTATGACTTGTTGTCTTTACAAGTTGATATGGATACGACCTTGAATAAAATGGTAAAATGTATTCAGCACAAATAAGAATGTTGATGATTAAAAATCAAAGTCATTTATCAACCGATCTTATTTTGACTAATGTTTTCATCGTGCAAATAATAAAAAAAAAACGTATTCATTTTAGGGTTATCCAATTCATTATATTATTAATATTATTTTAAATATTGACCATGAAATTTTATAATTGTAACCAAATATATTTTGATATCAAATATTAAGAATGCTTATAAATTATATTTAAAACTTTATCAATAATTATTAATAGTTACGAAACACAAAACTATGTTACAAGACTTTAGGTAACAAAACCAAATATTTAATAATTTACACAGAAGTGAAAAATAATACTAAAAATCATAGTTAATAGTTAAAAGAAGAATTTCAAGAAAAAACTTCCTTACTTATATTTAATTTTTTTCTAAGATAAGCATTAGTTTTAATCGTATTATACTCGTATTAAGGATTCAAAATTTTACACTTTGATAAATTATATTAATATCTAATTACTCTTAATAAACCAGTGTATTAGATTTAATTTGTATAAAAAAATTTTATTTTATTTTATTTTTTTACAATTACCATAATTCTTATACTTTTTCTTGGACTTATTGTATATTTGCATGTAATAATAATAATAATAGTATTAAGTTATTTAATCTGATTTATAAAAATTAATTTAGCAAAATATAAAATAATATATAATATAAAAACACGATAATCGAGTATTAGTAAAATATGATCGACTTAATTGATTTTCAAATGTATGCCCATTGCACAACATACTCAAATAACGTCTGTGTTAAATTATATCACCGGTAAAATACATTTTTGTTTCTTATTATTGCATGCACATGTAATACTATTGTGTACGAGAATTGCGGATGTAGCCAATAAATTCCATCAGAAGAAACAGCGAATATGACACATAGCCAAGAGCTACCTAAATCGTATAAAAGTAATCACTCCAAGGATCTTAATTTAATCTTTGTTGCTGGTAATTGAAGCGTAACAATGAAGGGGAGAAATAATGTTATTGCTAGATATCATACCATACGTATAAAATTGATATACAAATAAGTACATTATTATAGTTTTTTTATAAAAATATTTAATAATTTATATGAATTTATAATAAAAATGGCTTTATTCTGAAATTATAATTTCCACGATGCTACCTTATTAACTTACAAAAATTATAATAAGTTTGATTTCATAATACAACATAAATGTACAAGACATGATACATAAGACGATGGAAGATTATCCATTATAAGTGTCTTATAATCAATACCCGTTGAAATATGAAAGGTTTTCCATATTACTTATAATGTTATTAACATATTACTTCTTAGAGGTGCTATTCAATTTAAAATGACTAATATTCAAAAATGTACAGTAGTTTAATAAACAATAGCTTATGTATTGGGTTAATAATTTTATTAATTTTCATATACTTAAAATAAAAAATAAAAATCATTAAGAAAAATGTTAAATACTGATAGAATATTGAACATTTTTAGTTTATTGTAAGCTTTTATACAACATCATTAAATACCTTTTATTTGAAATAAACATGCAATTCTGCGAATTTGTTTTCTAATTATTTGTAGAACAATTATATTTAAATTATCCTCAAAAAGCAATTTTATACTACAATTTATTTTATTTATTATATTATTTCCCTTGTTCGTTTTATTTAATAATCATGCATTTTCAAGTCACTTAAAGATAGCTCTAATATTTGAAAAATTACGACAGAACCGTTCAATAATTTTAAGTCAGTATTTCTGTTTCATTCGCTAAGAAACCAAAATTCTTTATTAAAAGCTTTAAACATTTTATATTGTCAATAATATTTATAACATATAATACTACGATTATCTATAGTATTTATAATATATTGTAATATGATAGTTACTAATGAACAACATAAATCCAGAAATTAAATTGTATCTATTGAATATTTAAAATGATTTATAACTACAATTAAATATAAAATCAAATTTATATTTTTTATTTTGTAAAAGTAAATATAATTATTTATAATTTAAGCAATTGTTAACACAAATAATAACTATTTAAAATTGATGTATTTAAAGTCATACTAAATAATCTGAATACCTATTAAAAATGAATAAATGTGTTTAGTATAGATTTTAGATTTTTTAGGTATTTAGATTTTATTTAAAAATTATGTTATTGTATAAATTAAAATATTCAAAAACTCATATTCAAAATTATTATTTGATGTTCAATTTTTTTACAGTATTATTAATTCATAAGAATAGTCACATTATTTATATTACCTATATAACATTTATAAATATTATCAAAATATAAAAAGCTATAAAAATGCAAAATCATCCATATTTGTTTTACTACTAAGATGATTATTATGCAGTTTTGATTTTATATTAACAAATTAAGACGTAAATATAACAATTAAAACATTTTATTTCATGTATCATTAAAACAATTAGTAAGCAACAACGTTTTCAAAATATTAACCACAAAGACAAAAATTATACTCGGAACAAAAACAAGCACTTAGCTAACAAAATACATAACTATCACGCAATTAATAATTTATTTGATAGCTGTTTAAGTTTTACCGAAAAATATACAAAAATAACATTTTTATAATAGCATTTAAATTTACATTGTCTTTCAAGACTTTAAGTTCCTTCAGAGAACTTTTAACGTTCATTTTACTAATACAGTTTTTAAACTACACAGAAAATAATTGCACATGCTTTAGTTTAGCACTATTTAGTAGTATAAGTAAGTATCAACATCAATAATAAGTGGTGATTTATATTTTAACATTAAAATAATTTAAAACAGACATTGAGACATCATTCAAATACTAAATTAACGTTTCATTATTTTCTTTTGGACCTTCAAACGTAGATTTTGTATATTTTCGCAGATAACAACAAGTATTAGACATTTTGTTAGTGGGCACATTTAATTATAGCTATTAATAATTAATTTTTATATTGATATATCTAACACAATATATTAACAAGAATGATTTGATTTTGAATTAACGCGATAAGAAATTATCTAATATACTCCAGATTACATTTTTAAACATTCTTATGTAGATGAAAATTTTTCCAGTCGATAAGATATTCTTACTATTCTCTAAACGATTATTATTACCATTTTAAAATAATATAAAAATGTTAAAAATATTTTAATGATTGAGAATAAAAGATTTTAAAAATAAAAATAGATGCTTTTTAAAAAAAAAGAACCCACAGTCGTTAAAACTTTCCATGATATTGTGGTATAAAGTAATCACGGTGTATATGAAAAAGTTTGAAAGAGAAATATTTCACTGGCATCTGAGAGAAATTGGACGGAGAGAGATTATTTTAACGAATATTATTTTATGATAGTATTTTTCTCACTGCCTTCTAGTTTGTAAACAACTTCTCTCGGCCGTGCACCGAGTTAATTAAGCTATATGATATAGTTTATGACATTTCAGCTGTAGGTACAATTATTTTCTTTAAACATTATATATATATATATATATATATATATATATATATATATATAAATATAAATATTATTTTCGACTCTTGATGCTCTTCCACTGACAAGCGTACTTATACACATACACGTATTGTGCGCGTAAACAATCGTCTCTGTCGCAGAGATACGTATTACTCACCACATTCAGTTTGTTGCGGAAATTGCTTTCTAAAATGTTTGCTTGGAGAAAAGAAGATTTAAACAAAACAAAACATCGTTACAACAAACAAGGTGTTTAAAAAAAAAAAAAATCTTATGCGTACCAACGTAACAATGGACGAGCACAAAAACGACGTCAACTACATTGGACCGGTAACGGCCGAAGTCAATAGGTGTACGATGTGTACTTGACGTTACGACAGTCGTACGGAGGAATATATAGGTACATAAAAACAGTGGCGTATTTTCGGGGTGGTTCTTGGGTCTGGAACCTCCCCCCTCTTTTAAGAAGAAAAAAAAAGGCTACGGTTTAGCAATGTAATCGATAAATAAAAACTATTCGATAACAACCAAAAAATTATTGACGAACAGGCAAAGGACAAAAAAGACGTTAACGTTTCTTACTACAAACAACTTTCCGTTCGTATATAACTTATATAGGTATTTTTATGATATTATAAAATCATTTGTTTTTTAGAAAAATTTAAAGCCCCTCTCAAGCGACAAAAAAATTTGAAAACACGCCGTTACATAAAGATAGCTACCAGTGGCGTATTTGAGGGGGGGCGATGGGGGCAATCGCCCCCCCCCCGAGAATTTTTAGACCAGGAAAATTTTATATAACTAATGGGTATAGGGTATTTGAGTATTTCATTAAAAAACAAAAATTCCGAAAAATTGTGTTGATGATAACAAATTATTGGTAAAAATCACGGTTATCTAGATAACCATGGTAAAAATGTACATACATTTTTCTTTGTGGTACACATGTCGTATATATATATTTATATATTTACATTGCTTAAAATTAAGGACTTGTTCTTTTTCTTAAATTACATTAAAAACAAACTTATAATTCATCTCTTTGCTTATTTTTGTTAGATTAAAAACATGGTTAAGATCCAAAATGAGGCAAGAACGCTTGACTGGTTTGGCTTTGCTAAAAATACATCATACTATATCAATAGATAATGTTATAAATAGATTTGCTAATAAAAAAATAGA
>JASXSY010002505.1:0-57706 GCA_034509805.1 Sipha maydis | reverse complement strand
AAATGAATCAACATGGAAAAATATTTCGTGTATAGAATATTAAATATTAATTAATTTATTTTTGGGTTAGGTAGAAATATGCTCATAAGAATATTATTATGATGTAGATAGTAATTTTAAAATGAATATTACGTTACACTATATTGTTATAAATGTATAAAGTAATTAAAAAATATTTATGATCTTATACAGAACATTATAGACTTAATCCACTCTCCATTTTGTACATTGAGTCCGAAATAAATGAATCAATGGACTACAGTGAAGTCATATGATCTTTTTCAGGAAAACCGTTAAAACTTTTAAATTTTTTATCATAAAAGTTTTCTATTATATTTTATTCATAAACCTACATTTATATTTTTAATTATAATAATGATGCATTTACAATAGTTTCTTACTAAATTAGAGTAAAATATATTGAACGTAAAAAAATTAAAGTAGTTTTACAATTTTTAAAAGGCTCATTCTTTAGAAGCTGCCTTGGGGCTACGAGACCTTTAATTCAGCACTGACTGTATAGTATTTGTAGATATCAAATCGTAACGCGGATAAACGGGAATCCCCTAGGAATGCGTTGTACGGATCGTGTCCGAAAAACATATGAAATAATATTCGATCGGTTTGTGTAACGAAAGACAACCCAACAGGGACAACGACGAATTTTCGCGAGTGCAGCGTATAATTTATAAATGGATGTGTACAGCGTGCAGTAAAGTAGTACGGCAATTGGGAGCATTGAAAAATTTAATACTATATTATTGTGCTCGAAACGGGATTATTGGCGTATTTTGACGTAACCGTGGTGACGAACGGATACAATACCTACAGAATATAATGATTTATCAGCGCTTAAGGTGTAAGAAAAAACACCGGGACGCAGTCAATTTGTATACGGGGAAAACGTGTGTTTTGTAATCATATTAATATCTTCGCGTGGTCACGATCTACGGTGACACTCGAATTGAGGTCCATTTCCCCAGCACCCCCACTTTCAAATTTCGGGTCCGATCCGGTCCCAATCGTTTGTACCTCGTTTGTACCTGATTGTATATCTAGTCCCTTCGGTTGTACCTCAACGGGCTTAATTAATCCCAGTTTTATTTACAGGGGTGACGGGGAAATCACCCTTTTACCCTGGGACATGAAAACAGTGTATTGAAAGTTAAATTTTTTCTATGATACGTTTGTTAACGGATATCAAGTTATACCTGTCTTACTATTAAGTACATTTTCAACATTTTTTAAGTTCGTGTGGGTAAAATTTTTAAAATTTTGCATAATTTTGTATTTTCCGCATCAAATGTATTTCCATGACTAGTGTAAGTGTAGGCGTACGTCGTATTCAAATTTTCAATGTGTTTTTAATAAAAACAAATTAAAATACAATCGGTTGAATATAAATATATGTGTATGAAAATTGTTACAAAAATTATACTAATCAACTTTACTTTAATTTTGTTTGAAAAACTATATACGTATTTCTTTTTAATTTACTATTTAAAATATATAATTATTTTATTCCTTAATAAAACGTAATATGTGTCTTATTCAAATTGATTCAATGATATTTATTTTGTTATTAGAACTCAAATATTGAAATATTTTACCATGTAGTTTGTGTAATAATTAAATGTGCCTGTTTAATATGATTATTTAATTATTATTTATTAATTATTTAGGTACACGTAATTTTTCGTTCGGATTATGACTTTGATGGGGAATATATTTTTTTAACGGTTTAAAATTAACTAAATTTAAGTCAAATGTCGAGTTAAATCTTTTTTATTATTTATATATTACTTTTTATTTTATTATTATTTTATTTTATGTTAGTTTACACTTAAAATTTAATAAGAACGTCCAAAGAAAATTGTTGTATGAAATCAACCAAAAGTTTCTTTAAAATGTTTATATAAGAGGCCTAAATAACCAAAAAAGTCTAGTAAATCATTACTGGTTGTGATTGAAAATAAAATAACTAAACATCAAAAAGCTAGAACACTAGAATATATTTTCTCAATACATATTCATCGAACTAAGTGATATTTGTTATGTGGCAGATAATTAAAAACAATCATCTAGTACAGGAGGCTACAAAAAACTCCAGCGCGGCGGTGGCGTGGTGAAACATTGATGTATTGGTCGTAGGTGAGTTAATTGTTAAAATAAGAAAAAACCGTCAGTGTATATTTCTACGAATTGTCAACGGTTTCAACAAAAGGACCGACGGCATAATTTTATTAAAATCCGACATCATCTGCTCTGCGATAATATTATTTTATCTAAGAAAAGATTATTCCATCAAATACTGAAAAAATCCTCTATAATTGTTGGCTTTTAATCTGGTTATTATGGATGTTATCAAAATTCAATAATTTCTCGTTTAATATATGTGAGTAATTTTTGTGTTAATAGGTGGTTAACAAAAAAATTTAGCAAAACTGTTTATTATGAGAAAATGTCAATATTAGAGTTATAATAATCAAAATAAAATACCGTTCGATCAATTTAAACACGACCGTTTTATTTTTTATTTATTATAAAGAAAATACTATCTTTAAATAGTGAATAAAAAATAATTGTGTATATAGTTTATGAAAACAAAATGAAATTACTTTTGATTAATACGTATACAACTATAACATATAGAAATTATTATATTCAACCCTTTGTTTATTCAATTTTTATTAAAAATACATTGTAAATTTCCCACTGTACACTGAATCATCGCTTCGATGTTATAGGGATGTTTTATTGGAACATTTAACATCGTAATGTGAGTCGCATTGGAGTTCCAACAACATTCCTACAACTGCTAATCGGCCGTCTTTGCTGACATGCATGTAATATTGCATCCATATTTTCTTGCGACATTAACTAGATGTCGTATGCAAAATATTATTTAACATGAAAAAAATGCAAAAAATATATATAGATCATCCCATCCATGATTCGATCTGTTGTCACGAATATCACACATTTAATATGCCTACCTAACCTACGCACTAGTCAACCTACCTACCTATCAAATGTAATAAGTGGAAGAATACAAAAATATTAAACATCGATTTTAAGAGTTAATATTAATTACTGATATAGAAATATGATTAAAATTATGAACCAAGAATCCAAGAATCTAGTTAATGAACTAATTTTAATTTCATCAGATATACCTACTGTGATTTTTTGTAAAATTTCTACATAATTCTCGCAAAAATTTAAAAGATTTTTAAGTATACTTAAATAGTTTAAGTATACTTAAATACCTAACACAAACGGCACAAAGAAAAATTACAATCGTAATGATTCGGCTTGGCTTGTATGCTAATATGTATAGTTATATGGCACACTAGTTGTTAGAGCAGCCGGTGGTGTCCGGAGAGGGAAATTGAAGGAAAAAACACTAACAATGATAATCCTCGATAGCCCATTGTCCTGGGTATTTTCTTAAAATATATTTTTAATAATATCTCATTTATTATATTTAATGCTATTGCAATAGTTTTACATGTTTACCCACAGTTGAAAATAGTATATTATCATGTATGTCGTACATTATTACATTATTATACAGATATTTTCGGAATATAACTTTCCAATATTATAGCATTATAGCGTGGTTATTAATAAATTATGGCATATATATTAAACATTATAATGTCGATTCTGTGTTTCATAATTAACATCTATGTGATGTTTCTTATTGACATAAATAATTTTATTTTTATGAAATGGTTATAGAACATCGCACTGATGTTAGTTAGTGTTGTTTTTTTGTGATCCAAATTCAACATCGCGACGATGCTGTGTAACTCGCAATGCACAGTGGGTTGAATACGATGTACGCCTACACTTACACTAGTCATGGAAATACATATGATGCGGAAAATACAAAATTATGCAAAATTTTAAAAATTTTACCCACACGAACTTAAAAAATGTTGAAAATGTACTTGATAGTAAGACAGGTATAACTTGATATCCGTTAACAAACGTATCATAGAAAAAATTTAACTTTCAATACACTGTTTTCATGTCCCAGGATAAAAGAGTGATTTCCCCGTCACCCCTGTAAATAAAACTGGGATTAATTAAGCCCGTTGAGGTACAACCGAAGGGACTAGATGTACAATCAGGAACAAACGAGGTACAAACGTTTGGGATCGGATCGGACCCGAAATTTAAAGGTCAAGCTGGGTTCAAGCATCTCCCCAACACCTTCAAAACTAAAACAGGGATAACTTAAAAACTGTTGAGGTACAAACGAAGGGACTAGAGGTACAATCAGGTACAAACGAGGTACAAACGATTGGGACCGGATCGGACCCGAAATTTGAATGTGGGGGTGCTGGGGAAATGGACCTCTCGAATTGCCTCCCAAAGTAAGGTAGTGACCTTTTTTCACTCAAATGGCCTCCAGGTGTTTTCGGAAGGAATTCAAGTATACCCAAACCGTCTACTCGAATTGCCTTCCATAGTATACCTAGATTACTAATTAATATATCGATAGTTGACGTGTGTATGTACTATCGATTATTATATCGACTTCCGTAATGTTCAAAGACGTGTAGGTAGGTACTATATAGAGTAATAGAGATACTAGAGCAACTACTAAAAGTAAAATAAATTTTATTAATAACTTAATTGATAAATTAAACAAAAATGAAATTTCCAAATTTCAATATTTAGAAGTATTGGCAAATAAATTTAAACTTAAACCTCGTAAACATACAACAAGCCTTATTTAAATTTTTGACTATACCTAAACGTATTGATATTTATTTACTGTTTTTTATTTTTATATAAATTATTTTTTTATACTACTATTTATTAATCTTAATATTGACATTAAAACTTTTGATTTAATACCTATTTTATTTAAAATTATAACTGCAGTCGTGTATCTATATGTATAATTGTCATTATTTTAAAAAAAATTTAATTAGAAATCAATTCTTATGCATAAAGGTCACTACCGAAAATAAGAGACCATTTTAAAAAAATTCACTGGAGGCAATTCGAGTAACCTTTTTTGTTGGCGCAGCAAGTGCCTACAATAATAGCAGGCAGGCTTGTTCGCCAGTTACAAATAAATAATTAAATAAAAAAAAAAATAAAAATAAAAACCAATTTGTAAATAAATAAATAAATATATTATAATAATAAACTAATTAATTAAAATGCTGCCCACACGGCACAGCCAATAATAATAAATAAATTAATAAATAATAAATAAATGCTGCCCAACACGGCACAGCCAATAATAATAAATAAATTAATAAATAATAAATAAATGCTGCCCAACACGGCACAGCCAATTATAATAAATATATGAATAAATAATAAATTAGCCTTTGGCGGCTAGGCCCGTCGGCCTTTACACAAGAACAAATATGGTCGACCAATACTCACATGTGACTGTGATTGATGGCGGATTTCATCCCAACGCGACCGCACCAGATACTGTGACTTGACAAATGCCTACGACGGCACACCGCAGTGTATAATAAAAATAAGTCACAGCGACTAGTGCGTGCGACCAACCAAGCACAGTCACCAACGAAGAACAATTCTGCAGCCCGAAAATATGACACAAATGACAAAACCACGCTATTCACAGGACGACCGCTGGTAACACTAAAAACAATAACAATTAGCACGCTAGACAATATTCCAATGCCTCGAACGATACTATACCAGACGGTCGATTCACAAAACGAAAAGGTGACGACAACGTGGTTTCACAAAGAAAATGGCTGCAGACACAGGAACACGAAAACTGAGAAGGTGTGCACACCACGAAAACGAAAAGACAAGCCCGAGTTGGTGCCGACGACATTCACCACGAAGGCTCAGGCCGCCGGACACCAGAAAGAAGATTAAATGCCTCAGTGCCACCACACAAAACTGGAAAACACACGAACTTAATGAAACTTGTGGCACTGAGAGCATGACTTTAACTTTTACCGAAAACATAACCGACAATATTTGAAAAACATGGAATAACGAATACATTTTCGTACGACGATAACAATACGATTACGTACCCCGACCGGTCGCACACGGAGGCTTATCACCGCCGCCAACGACAGCCGCGGATACGCAACGCACCGCTATACATCGCACGAAAATGATAATATAAATGACAATTAAACACAACATTTTTTAAAAAAAATCAAGGGAGGCAATTCGCGTGCCCCACGATATACACAGGGCCGTATCATAGGGGTGGGGGTAAAATGTGTCTACGCCCCGGGTGCAGTTCCTGGAAGGGTACAAAAATACCTAATATAAAACATCCTTTTAAAATTAATTTGGCACTAAATATTGGACATATTGAGTGTATCATCTTAACTTGAACGTACTTTGAAAGCTACTTATATATATGAATTAAATAAAAATATTATAAGACAATTGTGAAATATTATTAAGTAATTGTCTAACTGACGCCATAAAAATCTAAAATAGGCTATGATGTTATGATGTTCAAATTAAATGGTTATTTTTTTTTTTTATTAGAAAAGATTAATAATACAGTCTGTAATTTGTTTTTTACATTAAGCAATTTTGATAATATATGTACAAGTCATGGTGACATGTGTGAAGGGCTACCCCATGATACTGCTTCAGTGAGAAGTTTTTTTATTTTATTATTTTTTGGACCATATCACGTAACCGATATTGTTTGAGATGATAGGTTTGTTTATTGTTAAATATAAGTGGTCAGAGATTAGTTATAATAGTATTAGAATGGTTAAAGATATTTTTGTGAAATTTTTTGTAAAGACTGAATGCTAAATTACTGGTGTAATGAATTTCGAATGATCGACGAAAGTCCACTGTATTACAGTGAAACCTCTATATAGTGGACAGTCACGGGGAATTAAAAATTGTCCACTATAGAGAGTTGTCCACTATTGAGAAAACCTATTACGCATACATTTATATGCGCATACATTTTTGCCGGGGAATTTAGAAGTGTCCACTATTGGGAAGGGTCCACTATTGAGAGGTGTCCATTAATAGAGGTTTCACTGTATAATGATAATAATCAAAATGACGTGCTGAACGAACGCGACGTCGCAAAATCGTCTTGAATGTCACGCGCTTTAATATTTAGCTGCAGGTTCGTCTAACAAAGTTACTACGACCGAAACCTACAGTGTTATAATTGAATGAGTTGCGCGCAAGTTAATTAAACGCTGCGACCGTTTGTTCATATAACAGCTCCCGGCGGGTGGCTGCTGTCATTCTTATGGTTATTATTATTTTACGTATGGGTAAAGCACGGACGAATCTCTGGTAAGTTTTTTAAATTAAACGCACGTGCGTGGATTCGAAAAAACAAAATCATTTCGTCTGACTGAATTTAATAAATGCACGAAATGATATATAACACATGCATATGTGTAAGTGATAATGATGGTCGTGTATGTATGTAGGCGAAAATTATTAACAGTCGAGGGGAAAAAATGAATGAGAAAAAAAAATTAATAATATTATTCAAATATTATAATATAATATACGGACGAAAAAAAAAACAATCCATGTACAAAGGTCAATCGAGTTCGATGTTTTCGAACGTAGAACCCGTTTAACATATTCGTGTCATACGTATTCATATAAATATATACACGATATACCGGAGTGTGGGTTCCGTCTCGAAAGCCTGGAGGTCTGGAAAATAAAAATATACCTATACTGTATGTACCGTGTTTTGTATACCTACGTTCATGTGCCGCGGTTGTTATGATATACCACTTGGACAACGTATACATGTAATAGTAAGCATTACTATAACCTACTTAAGGCAACGAATATATTTTGAAAAATGATGAACTCTGTATACAAACATTATAATAATATTAATAAATTTTAAAATGTATACATATATATCCAAATGTATATATACTCGCTTCATTTAGCCTGTATTTTGGGTGAAACTATTGAATCAAAGATGACGTAACATTGTTCCTCAAACATCATGTTATTACTAGAGTTTGACCAGTATTTTTTTTATATATTTACTTTTTTTTTTCATGTTGGGTCCAACACTCGAGCTTGACTCGAAAAATTGTACAAATTCAAATACTTATCTAATTTCTTAAATTATTACATATTATCATACTCGCGTACAGTGGAATATTGCTTAAGGATAAATTGTTATAAACCGAATTTCGAAACGTATATTTCGTCTTGAAAATCAGTTTTCTGATCAAACGTGTATAGAGTTAAATTTGTAAATTTCGGATCCTTAGCTCTTTATCCGTATTAACCATAATAATAAACATAGAATTTATCCATTTTATATTTGCTGAATATATTAACCAGATGGTTATAGCCGCCTACCAACAATAGATTACTTTTGTTTGTAACATTGGACAATCACTGTTACGTCAGTTTCAAGTACTATAAACAATTTTGACGGTTGAAAAATATGGTTTTTGTTTAAAAAAAATACAAAAAAAAATGTCCTTATGGATTAACACAACAATGCTCGCATATATTCAAGTCTTTACCATGCATTGACCTTTGAACATGGTATACAGATTAACTAAATTATGCTTATCTCGGTGTGAATACATGTTTCAAGTCACGTAAGTACGAAGCAGTCACTAATTTCAGACCAAATAACTATGCATTAAGAATTATCATGCGTATGCTAGTCTTAAGAACTTTGGTTGACTATTTTAAATACCTACGCACTATAGTTAAACAAATACTGTTATCTGAAATAAACTAGATTAAATTATTGTTAAAAACAACTATGACTATATTTTTATTATTTTGTAAATGTATCAATATAATAACATTTTATGTTATTACAAATGAGGTACTTATTATATTTCGATATACAGTAAAAGAAATTCATAACATTTTTATTATCACAAATTCAATATTGATGATATTGTTTAAAGTAAATTTGTTATAAAGAAATTTTTTTAACTTAACCAACTCAACAAAAACCAAATGAATGAAATTTATGCAAATTATAATACAATAATATACACAATATAATAATTGTATACTTACGAAATATAATATAATATGTTTTTATAACTTTTTGTCGAAGATACTTTAGAATTACAAATGTTATTTAATTTAATTTTTTATTTTTTTTATTATATATGTTTATTTTTATTTTCAAAATAGTTACAGTTTAGTTACAGTTTAAATATAATATACGTATAATAGATATAAAGATGCGAAAACAATTTGTCTCCAAAAGCCTGAGCTTGTGGGGAGACAACAGTTCAAATTATAATAATAATAAAATAAATTCAATTCGTTAAATGGAAACGCTTTTTAATGAAAATAAAAAAAAAATTAATCGTTGTGTATAGTTTTGTTAATAGAAATTTGAGTTTGTTACAGATTATAGATTTTAAATTACTTAGGTAGCAATAAAAACTGCAAAACCAGTATAACATTGCTGTCAGGTAACGGAATCGTAAGATCATCTTCGTTCTATGCGGTTCTTTTCGTTTGATAATACAGTAATCTATAATATTCGTAAATAGAATTTGTGAATCTCATTCTGCCCTATAGTCAATTATGCGCGTCTGACTTATTAAAATGTTTCCGATGTTTGTTGTATTATGAATGTTTATACGCACCTATTGTTGTTAGAACTAAACAGTTCGAAATTGCGTAATTTAATTATAATATGATGAGTCATTTTCACAAATGGTTAATGTTACTTTACTTATAAAAAACTAAAACGATAAATGTGTGATATCATGTATCATGTAATATGCATGTACGAATTTTGAAGTCAGCGATTTAGTTTTTACCATTCATTGCACAGTTTGCTAGAACGACAATAATCCACTTGGTTTCTTCGTATCCATTTCCGTTTTTCACACCGCGTATACATGTCGCATACATCAATGGTGAGCTCAAAGCAATCGTCATGATGGCTCATTTAAATATAATTTTTATAAAACCGTCATCACCATGCACACACATTTTTCCTAAAACCTGTAAATCGGTAAATGTTCCGACTGCGATCGTGATCAGCTATGGAATTTACATCAAGCCGTAGTGCCTGATCTAATTCTAAATTAGCCAAATACAAATTAAAAGGCGCTTAAAAAAATGTTGTGTTTATAAAAATAATTTATTTTTTCGTTTTCAGCACCACTTTCATATAAACATATAAACATTTCGATTTATAAATTCAATATAAAGAGTTGTTGAATGAAATACAATGAATACCTGAATATAAAAAAAGAACACGAAAAAGCAAAAAATTTAAAGGAATAAAAAATTTCAATTGTACCCTCCCCCTACCCCAAACCTAGCACTATAAGCCGTGAACAATCATCTGACGTACAGTGTTCCCCTAAAATTAGAAACTAGTTTCTACATCATTATTAAGTGCTTATGTATGAACGCCATTCTGAGGTGTGCGGATTATACGAGTTTTTCAATAAAACCCTCGGCCGCCGTTGTAAACGCTGCCGAAGTCATGCGCGTATTGTAATTTAATGCGTGTAGAACAGTATAGGACGAAGTTTTAATAATAGGGTCAACGGACAAAAAAAATAATATGTATACATTGCTACACATACAGTTCGGTTGATTACTCTAGGGGGACGTAACGAAAGCGTTCATACGTGATAAAAAATCGTTTCACCCTGTGAAAGTTGAGGGGTACAAGGACGTCCGACCGGAAAATACTAAAAATATATCCACGGAAAATTGATTATAAATATTTATTGCGTTGGATTTCGAAATTATCACTGGAAATTCTAAGGAAGATTCTACCCGTCGCCCATCTTGCGTCCTATGATTCATAGGAAGCCATGAGTAGTGGCATGGTGAACATTCTGTACCTATGAGGCCAATAGTTACAAGTACACTAAGGACGACGTTACACATTTAAAGAAACATTATACCAACTATTCAAGTATCATATACCCAATTTAAGTGTACGTACCAACCAAATAAATTAGCATTTATTATTATAGTTTATGTATGTTGCGTGTGTATTGTATAGTCACTATTATGTTTGTGTTACGTATCCGCATGAGCCACTCATCTGTCTTTTGACGAAAATTAAAAGGTCATGGCCTCTCAAAATCATTTCACCACGCTACTGGCCACGAATTTTCCGTCGGTCGAACGTATTGATTTTTAATCATGAAAATTGACCTGCGACGCGATCGCAACAGTCGGACTTAACGTTTACAACTACTACCATTTCAAATCCAATTTATTCATCTCGACGTCATACGATATGTTTCAGGAGTGGATTTATGGAGGTGACGTGGCGATCACCTTTTTGGTTTTTTTTTTCACCTAACTGTATTTATTATTTTGTAAATGACATACATAATTGTGATAAAATTTATTGTATAAAATGTTTATAAATATTTACTATAGCACGTTTCATGACAATAAATATTAATATGACATAGTGGTATATTATAATATGATATAACAGTAGTAATAATATTTCTATTTGCCACCCCTCCCCCTTTAAACAAGTTTTAGATTTACCCTTGAAACACTTTGATGAAACCCTAATAATGCCTAGTTGCTTAGTCTTGGATCTGCGGAGATCTGACGGGCGATTGTAAACTCCGCCAGAATACCGGTCAAGATAAAAAGTTAATAAAAGGTCTAATGTAAACTCCGCCAGTTTTTTTTTCTTACCTGAAATGGGTATATGTAAACTCCGCCAGTTATTTTTGTTTTGTATTGCCATGTGCCTTCTCACATTAAATACGTTAACTTCTATTGCAATGGTATATGTCGAATATACAAATGCCTGTGAATCTTTTCACATTCATCTAAGAACTTCATTTTATAAGTCACCCAAACGTTCACATTTTTAGTAAAGTTCTTATCGAATTTCAAACCCAAACTTATATTAAACTTAATGGCATAACTCAAGTAAATAAACTAAAAAATTCAAAATCAAAAAAAAAAAAATGACTGTATTACAGGAGGCTATAAATAAGTACACTAATGGAGTGATACAAGACCTTGAATATTTACAAATTGTATCACATCATTTTAGTTAACTATGTATATTTTTGGATTATAAAGTATAACGATTATAATTATGAAAAATATGATCGTTTTATTATTAATTATTAAGTATAACGATTTTTTTTACTATGATTTAAATATTTAATGTAGATAATTATTAATTATTATTATGAAAAATATGATTTTATATTATATTAATATAATATTAATATTTATATTAATATTTTATATTACTTATTAGGTGTTTTTTAATAATATATTATATTAATTTTGTACTACTACTTGATTTTATTCACTGGCGGAGTTTACATGAACTCAATTTTACCTGTTTTTTTTTTCTGGCGGAGTTTACAGTAAAAAAAAGGTACTTGTGGCGGAGTTTACATGCGCCCGATCTGACACCTGCGACTTCAATTACACGTAGTTGTCGGTATTGCACCGGATAAACCGGACTAAAACTACAAATTACACATCTGTCTTGATCGGTTTTTATTATTAATCCCATATTGTTTGTGTTCTGCACGGGATCACCAAACGTATACTACGTGCCGGTACGTGATTTCACACTCGGGAGGTGAGAAACGATTATTTTGTTTAGGACAGTATCTGAAAATTAATACGCATCCCAATGACTCCGTCTACGCCTGCAGTGCCGTGGTAATAATATAATTGTACATGATTACACTGCACGTTGCCACATAATGTATGTAAATATATTTTTCCCAGCAATACAACGACGACGACGGCGTGTAATACACGAGATCAATCGTCATTGATCCGTTCCGACTTAACACAATAAAATACGTTTCCTTTCGCGGTTACACTTTTGTCATCGCATCAAGACGCTCAGGTTTATTTTCATACTTACTGCCACGTCGGTTCAAATATAAATAAATGAAGCGGATATCAAAAACCACTAGCAAGATATAACGATAAAATATTATGTTATCATATGTATCTATTAATATAGGGGATATCGCGAGAAATGATACGACGTTCGTTTCAGGAAAAAAAAAAAGAAAACGGTAATAATATGAAATCTTCACGTGGGCAGCCGGTTCTTCGTGCCAGAGTTCAACCGGCATACGTAATATTACGCGTACACTGGTGCGTGTGCATGGTACGATCGGAAATTCAGGTTAAATTTCAGGTCCGGCTCTTGATCACATGGATGTAATAATGTATCTATTCGACGCAATCGATAGGTAGTAGTAGTACTCGTGTGGCGGGTGTGTGTCCGAGATTATGACTAACAATCTCGGACCGCCTGGTTGGCAGAATTTTTATTGGGGCACCCGTAGGTTTCTGCCATGTCGTGGGGATGGCAATCTCTCTCCAAAGGCAGTTGTTTCCTGTCCAAGTAGAAAGACTGCCCGTAATCGATAGATGATGAGTTTTCGAACTGTTTACTGTCAACTGTCCGGATACCCGCAAATATTCAACCACAACCGTACAATACTCCGAACAAGTATACTTGTTCCTAATATTAAACTACGTACTTTAAGAACTTACAGTGTCTTTAAATAATAAAATTATTAAAAATTAAAAATTGGTGAATGACTAATACTCATAGATTAATATATGAAGGTTACAGGGGAAAAAGCGGTAGTAGTCCATTTTTTTCGATTTTGATTTTATGATTTGATTCGATAGCAAATTGGAGCAATATTGAAAGTTGGAATCGATTCAGTGAAAAATTCTTTCAGTCCATATCAGTAGCGTATTTAGAGATTTGATGCCCTGAATACATATTATTTGTTGCCCACAAAATTTAAACATTTATTTACCTTTTTCTATGATCATTAAAATATATTTTGAGATTAAAAAATAACAACATAATCATACATAGAAGTATAGAACATAATATAATATGAAGCATAATATACATTAAAACATTTAATTAAACAAAATAAACATAAACATTTATAATTTACGATGAGATTTTTTAACAGCAAAATCTTCAATGACCTCATTATAACTAATTGATTAGTTACGAGTATGTCACGCAGCATAATTAATAGTCAGACAATAGTAGTTAGTACATATACGCCGCGCGCTATCAAAGTAAAAATTTGTTGATGACTGATGGCTGACGGGTATCTCTGAATTTCCCTTAAAATAATAGCCTGATGTATACAATATATATCACAGATAAAGTCATCACTACAACTACAACCGCTATCGTAATTTATAAATAACCAATTTTTATTTCCAAAATTCCTCGTCTTTGGTCGAGTATTATTTATATAATAATTGAAGCAGTAAGCACGAATAATTGTTTATTTTTATTCAAGTATTAGTTTTTTTTAAATTAAAAACTGTTTATGCGTTACTTACGTATAATGTCTGTGTGTGGTTAATAATACTGTTCCTACCTTCAAAGTTAAAACATGAGAACCGAAACAATGTATCATCGTGGATAATCAAAATTCAATTTCACATAGTGATTACGTATAAACGAGAAGAGTAAAAACGCGATAGGTACTCCCGTGAAATCTGTTGGGTACTGCAACACGCAGCTACTCGCGACCGTCAATATACTGTTTAATGTAGTTGAAAGCTAAAATTTAAAATTAACTAAGAACGTGATTTGGGCACTCAGTTTTCCCATCATTAATCACGTTTTATACGAAAACAATTGCATCGTTATAACACATGTAGAATACACTATTATATTATCTCTCGAGCAGCTAATAATATTATAAGCTATCAAGTACAATCTTGGTTAAAGGCAAAACATCGACTGAACTACTTCATTACATCGCTTTCAAAGTTAACAAAGTTAACGCACCAGTTATGTGATTAGGATTTTAGTAATATGATACTGCGAGTTAGATACTGTTACGTTTATAATATTGTTGTGATATACTTTGTAGTTTTACAAGGCCGCGTTATTTTGTTTTGTTCAACTTGCGTTTGCATTGTTCACGAGGGTAGTCTTTTTGCAGATCTTCAAGTTCTTCAACAATCGCATAACATACATATAACTTATGGGTATCACTATGACACACAGTAACGTATTAAGGTGGTAGATTAGAGGGAATGTTGGCCTTGGGTAACATTTCTTTGGGGGTGGTATTATTTTACAAAGTAAATTTTCTATTAATGAATAATTATATAAATTGGCTACATTTTTTTTTCATCAATAAAATTCTAAGGTCATATTCTTACTATGCAAAAAACATGCTTTACAGGAAAAAATTCAGAAACTAATTGTCTTTGCATTATTAGAACGATAACATGCGACAAACTATTGTGACATTTTGTTATTGATTTGTTAAAATTAAAAAAAAAACACGTTATATATTATGTTATAAACACGAAAGTAGAATGATTATATCCTCAGAATTGCAAGAAAAAATTAAACGGAAATTAATGTCCTTTAATGTCAGGAAACCTATTACCTTCCGGTACACTATGAACACTCGAAATTATGCATTAAACAGGAATATCAACCGTAAATTAAATTTTCGTAATAATTTGTATCTTTGATTTCTGCAATGTTTCCTCGTGATCATTAGAAATTGAGTATTAGTAATACTATAAAATGAATATTCCAGAACTCATCAACTATTAATACTTTTATTACTTTTTTGCGGGGTTTGTATACTATTAAATAATAATAAAATAATTGCAACGTTTTTTTAAAAAAAAAAAAAATCGAAATTAATATGAAAAAAAATTTCAAGCTATTTATATAACCTTCGTCAAGACTAATAATAATAATCGATGGCCGCATCCGGACAAAAAAAAATGTTATTCGTCACCGGACGCTAAAATCTTGACACGCGTCTTACAATTACGACATCCGATGCAGCTGTAAACTGCAAAACTAGATGCCATTTTCAATCGACTTTGAAACGCTGCGTGGCTACATTTTAAACTGCAACCTCATCGCAATAACGTAGACTTGTTGATTAATTACTAAAACGTATCTCAGTGGTGTATTTTAAATCTTAATTAATATGTTTGCATGCATGCTGTTAACCTTGTCTGGAATTTTCAATACATCAAAAATTAAACAGTTCACATTTTTTTCCGACAAAAAAATTTTTAATCCGTTCCACAGTAAGTATATTATTATTAATAAATATAACAACACCTCAAGAATAATAACGAAACAAGTTATACACAATTATCTCAATATTTTAAGACTTTGAAACCATGTTTAAAACTTGGCTGATAGTTTCATAGAGTCCATTCAAAAATTCAACTGGTTCAGAGCACTTCCATCTCAACATAGGATAATTTCAACGCCGCATTCGACGAGGACACCTCCGTGACCAAAAGTTTTACTATTAAAAATGCATTCGACGTTTATTATGTTAAGCCACACTAATCACTTAGTCATTAGTTCATTATAATTAATATAAATTATATTTATTGTGTTTGCTAAAACAAAACATTTATATGTATATTATCACTTGATATTTATTTATTTTTTTTTTATTGATAAAAAACAAGACTCGTAAAATATAGTACAAACAATTTGTGTTCTCCTAAAAATACATAAAAAGAGAAAATAAGAGAAAAAAAATTACAAATAACAGAATACAATAGTTGAAAAAACACAACAAAAAAGAGCAGTTATAAAATAATAATTAACATAAAGAGTTATCATAAGTAGTGTACATGCCAGTATAAATAAGCCACTAAGTATAATACACAACTAAATTAAGGAAATGAAGGAAAATAGGTTCTCGTTAACCAACTTCTTCATGCGTAATAAGGGACTGTTTTTCAAATAGTTCATCACACATTTAGAAAGTTGGAATAAAAAACTAAATAATAGTTATACATTCGAACTTTAAAGTAGACATGCGAAAGTAACACAGAAGCATCAATATGGCCACTTATAAGGTTATTTAAAAAAGCTAAGTTTATATCAACTTCTGTCAGCTAAGGTTGATAAATTAAATTGCCTAAGTACTAATAAATAATCATGATTAGGAAAAATAATATATATAATATATTATATTATATTATATTATATTATTATTATATTATTATATTATATAGATAACACATTCTAAAAATATATTATGTAAGACCGATTACATATAAAATTAAATTAAAATAAAACGTTAAATTGTTAAATAAATAATGAGAGCAATACGTATCTCTTTAATTTTATTTAATGTATTATGAGTTTATAGTAATCATCGAACTGTGTACAAGCGAAACAATTTGAGAAGCATTCGTTAAATTACCATAGTATTGAATTTTAAACATGCAAATGTGTATCTTGCGTGGTTCGAATAACGCCACTACAGACATATTATTAGTTATTACACCAGTATAGGTGCGGGTATTCGCATGTCAGCTGCACGTGTTTACAACTTGCAGAACATACACCATCACGGTAGCCGTAATAAAAAAAATATATAGACTTTCGATTAAGCAAAAAAAAAATAATAAGTAGGCACCTTGTAATGCTCTGCACGGTCCGTAATATTAGGAATCGGACCTCACTGAAAATATTAATAAAGGACCGAAGTCGGACCTAACTTATTACTATATTTTTTTACACCCAACTGTACTGAAAATTTTAAATAATTTGTTAAAGTAAACCGAAAATGGATGGCCAGCCCGAACAAACGAATTTTGGACTATAGTAGTTTAAGGATCGAACCGGACGTATTCCAATTTTTTTCTCTACTGGATTGGATCGGATAAACGATTCGAACTAAAAAAAATGTCGAACTGTGTAAGTTTTCAATTACACCACCAAATTGATAATTGGTATAGATTTAAATTTCTCGTCGATAATTACAAAACTATACATAACTGAAAATATATAGTACATAGATAATAATAACAATAATTTTTATTTTACAGAATATAAATTCAAATTTTAATTTTAAACTAAGTACATACTACATTGTATAAAAACACAAATTCTATCGGACTGCATGGAGCAGCAACTGTATACAAGCCCTAACTTCCTCCCGCACCATAACGAGAATAATCGCAACCGTGGTTCTTGAAAATATGTTTAATAAAAATTACCAATAGGTACCAGGAACAGCTCTGGAATATATACCTACAAGCAGGCGCGGCTTCAGAGACTTACAAAGGAGGGGGCCATTTTTTTCAGCCATCGCTAAATTGCAAAGGGGACTTAGAGGGGAGTAGAGTTAGAGAATATTCTAACCTGGAACCTGTAAGTGATAACTGATAATAGTTGTTTCTCCAAATGAATACAGAGTCCGACTACGTTCCTATATTATGATACACACCTCATATTAATGTCATATGGTTTTTTTAGGCTGCCAAATAAAATTGTTAGCTAGGTAGGTAATTAAAATCAGGATTTAACAGTTCACAAGGACAAATATGTAAAAACTTAAAATTTTTGAAAAAAAGCTGGGGGGGCATAGCCCCAGTGCCCCCCCCCCCCCCTTGGAGCCGTGCCAGCCTACAAGTACATGAGGTAACGTCTCAGGGCTAAATTATTGATTCATATGATAAAATACGTGTTATCAGTTCTAAAAATAATGTTTTTAAAATGTATAATCGTTATTCAATGGATTTTAAACGAACTATAACCGCCTAGTACTGACTAGTCCCGACCGAACTGATCTGATTATATTTTAAAAACCGGACAAAGATGAAATTCTTATGGTTTTAACCAGGAACCAAAATCCTTAATAAGACCATGGAGTCGGATCAAACCAATCTTTATATGATAAGACCGGACCAAACGTTATTACACATTTACACCATCTACGAGTTTATGAAGCCTATACCAACACAAGCATTCCAAAATAACACAAAACTCATTACAGGGTATTCTTATTTCGATTATATAATTTATACTATATTATACTATATTATACTATATTATACTATAAATCATATTTATTTGTCACTGACGTACTTAGCGGCGACGTACATTTTGATTTAACTTTCAGTTGCAATATGTTGTAAGTACATTTCGAATGAATAAATTTATCATTGAAATTCACTTTAGGCCACGGTCAAGTATTATTGACATAGTATCATGATACATTTTGTTGGTGATATTCATTCGTATACATTGTAGTTAATCTTATAATAAAAACATGTTCAAACACGATCAATAAAATAATTATTCTTAATTTGCATTATTTTCTAAAACACCTATTATTTTCCATGTGTGGAACGCTTATATAATTGTAAAATCATTGGGATTTTTAACATGAAAATAAAGATGATATCCTAAGATATATAGCCAATAAATCTACCAATAATATTCCTTTAAATTTTGTATAATTGTATCGCTGCACTCTAAACCATATAACATTCTGTGAACACATATCATACTTACCATCTTATACCATCTATTATATCCATATCGATTGTGTATTATCAATATTCTACGTAATAATATACGAGTATATCCATATTGTAGTGCTGAGTAAAATACAACTAATCGGGTATTTGATACTTTATAGATTCCAAGAAAGCGAGAAATATATTCATCCATAATAAACAATTTTCCATAAAACCTTTTTTTGTAATTACATCTTTACCGTAAATACATCAAAAGACACGGTTTTTATTGATTTCTTCAATTCCGAAAAAAAAAATTGACCAACAAGTAAATTTACGTGAAACGGTGTTATTATCATACAAATTAAAAAATTTAATTCAATTCAATATAACAGATTTATTTTGACTTGATTAGTTTATGCTTTCAATGTTTCAAGTTTGAAGTGTTACTTAATTGATTATTTTCTTAAATAATTATAACATTAGTATTTTTTTCTATGATATATTATATATATTATAAGTGTGGTACTTTTAAATATTGTTTAAGCAATAACATGATAATTACTTATTTTTATATACAAATAAATTTATGATTTTTGTTTAAGCACTTATTATAATTATTTTAATTTGTGTAATGCATTTGAGTTACTATTAGACATATTATAGTATAGTATTTACAATTTACATATTTATATTATACCGGCCTTCGCTTAGTCGTATTTCATATGGAATGATTTATGTTTGCTTACTAACGTGTGTGCAAATAATATGAATATTATATCTCAGCAAAGGACAACATTGGGAACTTGGTATCTTACCGGCTGTTTATGTCCTTTAGATGAAACGATTTATTAAGCCGGCTTTCGTATAAAACAATTATTTTTCTGCATAAGTGGGCATCGAATTACTTACAAATTCGTTAGTCGCAATTATCGCTATAATCTCAATCGGATCGATCAAGACAAGTTAATTGATTTTATTCACTCGTATAAATTTTTTTTTTTTTTAGAAAAGTAACTTACATCCAGGGCCTTGCACCCGAATCATTTATTCGGGTTTCGGGTTTCGGGTGCTGGATGTATTTGGGTGTTCAAACACCCGAATAAAAATGAAAACAAATATTTGGGTTTTCAAAACCAATATTATTCGGGTTAATATTGGTTAATATGGGTGCTGAGAAATCTGGATAAAACAAAACTTTTGATGACCCCCTCTACAAAAAAAAAAAAAAATTATTGAGACCACGTCTATTTTATATTGCTATTGGCTATATTTGGATTTATTTTACTAATAAAGTAATAAAGTAATAAAGTAATAAATTATATCATATAATAGGTATAAGAAATAATTAAATACTTAATATTTTAATCAGAATCAATAATATTATTAAACATTTTAATGGATTTTATTTTCAAGAAATTACCTATGATTGTTTGTAAGATTGTTCCTGTTATTATTATTATTGATTATTTAACTCTACAAAATCGAACTCACCACAAGAAATACATACGAAATGAAATGTCGCATGAAGAACGAAAAAAAATTGTTCGGGATTTCGGGTTAGCCCGAGTATTTATTTGGTTAATACGGGTGTTTATAAAACAGAATCATTCGGGTTATACGGATTTCGGGTGTTTGAATTTTTAAAGGTGTTTAGGGGTATTAGGGGTTCGGATTAAATCGGGTGCAAGGCCCTGCTTACATCCATTCGTATGTTTGTACAATAAATAGACTTTTTAAATGAAAAAACTAATATAATATAAAAATAACGTGTATTACGGATAAAGGAAGCCGCCCATTGGTGACATCCAGCATAAATATTGATTTTCTTTTCCTTTTTTATTTTAATATTTATTTTTAATTACTTCTAGAGATGATGTAATGAAATGAAATTTTCTTTTTAGCATACGAATTATTAAATTGTTTGATAATGTATTAGAAGACAATTTTAATATGAGAGGATTTTTATTTGACTGGAGTTTATTATAATATTTAGTATAGAATATGTTTGCAATTTTGTTAAGGGGTATTTACGGATATTAAGGTCTTCGCGTGAGTTTGTATTAGTAACGTATCAGGGAGCTGAGGAGATTAATCGAAGACATATTGATTGGAAGGACTGCAAAGTTGCTGAATTCGATAGTCTTGCGGCTCCCCCTAGTTGGATACCTTAAGTCCCTAATATTTAAATCAACGATTTATAAATTAATGTTTCGTTTTTAATATTTATTTTGAAACGTAAAAGAAGCCTAAGAAGGGGAAATCGAAAGTTAAAGCTCATCGTTTGTTTTTGATATGTAAGGCCCAAATCAATCTCCTATTTAGGATTAGATCTAGGTATTCTAACCTAACCAGGTATTTAGGTTCATTACTGACAGGAATAGGTATGTCAAATTGGTGGACATAAATCACTTTTAAAGGTAAATGTGGTGTATGAAGATTTGAACTAAGTTATTTTAATTTTTCAACGCTTAGTCCGGTGTTTCCCAACCTTTTTCATTCTACACCCCCCTTATAATTTTACTAAAATTGCATTCCCCTCTCTTAAATTAGAGTTTAAAAGAATTTTTTTTATTTTTTTATGAGTAGTATAAATAAAACATACATAATAACTACATATTATATCAAGCTTTGACTCTATCGTTCTACCTAATATATAATTTTCATCGATGTCCGATAATCTGAAAACTAATATAGTAATTTCAATTTTACAAATTGTAAAAAAACATAATTATTTTTGTAATTCCATCATCACTATATTCCACCCGATCAAACTCTAAATTCCCCCCTGAGGAGAATCCCCCCGGTTAGGAATACTGGCTTAGTCCATAAGTGGATCTAAAGTTCAGGTGTTGTTGGATCATAAGAGAGACTATAATTTGATTTTCGTTAGATGCAGTATTAGGTATGTCATTTGCGCAAGTTTCAAGTTCAATGAATGATATTTTAGGGATATCGTGTTAAAGATATAATATAAAAAAAGAACCGGATGGGCCTCGCTCTGCTGTACAGTTAGGGGTGGAGTGCACCTCACTTATAGGATAGGTCATTATTATAATGGATTTGTTAAATTTGAATGCAATGATAAATATCATTGTATACGAATAACGATTCTGAACGGAGTTTATATGTTTGTCTAGGATATAATACATTGTTATTTATAAACATTGTAAAAAGTATATTTTATTTTGAAACGAAAAGTATATTTTTCAATTAGGATGGGTTGGCAGTTGCATACAGCGATATAGTTTGTCAGTCTAGAACATTCTACATTATATTATATTTTACATGTAATTTTATGTCAATATTCGCTGTTCAAACCCTTATAAAAAAAAATTGTGCCTATGGATTTTAATAATTTTTGAATGACTTTAAGAACTACTTCTGTGGAATCTTCTATTAAATTTTCAAGTATTTTGTACGAGCCAAATTTTTTTTATCACTGGTTATATGGTTAATATGACATAAAGAAAATACCAATCTTAACAGCTGGTAGAAATTTCAAAAATCTGCGACTTATACTTTTTGAATTATAAAAAATATTTAAAATCGTTTGAGAATAAATCGCTATTTTATGCAATTTCGTAAATATTTAAATTTCAAACAGTCATAAAATTTTTTCCTCTAAATCCGGTAGAAATTTTTTTAAAGATTTTTGAAGAGTAGCTTATAGATAACCTAGTGTTAAAATTTTATGAATTTTTATCTTTAAAATAACTTGCAAATTTTCGCAATTTTTACATATTTCATACAAATTCGAACTTTGAGCACTTATAAAAAAAAATTGTGACTTACGATTTAAAATTTTTTTTTATCAGTTAAGGAACAACTTATGAAAAACCTTGTATTAAATTTTCAAGATTTTCTGGCCGGCCAAAAAAATTTTATCGTTATTTAAAAAAAAAATACTTAAAAAAATTGAAAATTTCAATCGTCTATAAATAGCTTAATAAAAGTCAAAATACTTTGAAAATTTAATGGTGTATAGAGAACGCTAATTTAAACATTTGGTGAAAATTTCAAGTATTTACATCGATTAGTTTTTGAGTTATAGCAAAATAAAAAATTTGATTATGTCGAAAACTGGTTTTGCGTAAAAACTCCCGTTTTTCCCAAATTTTTTTATGGTTTTTCCCGTCGCATTTAAAAAATATTGGAAATTTTTTACTTTTGACCACCCAAAGTACCAAATAGATTCACTTTTCTTTCGGAAAAGTTGCTACATAAGGCAATCGAAGCATTTTTACTGCCCCAAATCGTGTCGACAGACACAAAAAAAAAAAAAAAAAAGAACCGGATGGGCCTCGCTCTGCTGTACAGTTAGGGGTGGAGTGCACCTCGCTTATAGGATAGGTCATTATTATAATGGATTTGTTAAATTTGAATGCAATGATAGATATCATTGTATACGAATAACGATTCTGAACGGAGTTCATATGTTAGTCTAGAATATAATACAATGTTATTTATAAATATTATATAAGTATATTTTATTTTTAAAAGAAAAATTTAGAAAAACCGAAAATTTAAATTGTCTATAAATAAGTCAAAATATGTCAAAATACTTTGAAATCTTAACCATGTATAGAGAACGTCAATATAAAGATTTGGTGAAAATTTCAAGTTGTTGCGGTTTTTCATTTTTGAGTTAGAGCATTTTAAAAAAAACCGATATCTTTGTCAGTCTAGAATATTATACAGTATATTATATTTTACATGTAATTTTATGTCAATATTCGATGTTCAAACGCTTATAAAAAAAAATTGTGCACATGGATTTTAATAATTTTTGAATGACTTTAAGAACTACTTCTGTGGAATCTTCTATTAAATTTTCAAGTATTTTGTACGAGCCAAATTTTTTTTATCACCGATTATAAAAAAAAAATGTAAAAAAATCGAATATTTTAAATGACTATAAGTGGCTTAAAAATCAATATAATATTTTGAAAAAAATATGACATAAAGGAAATACCAATCTTAACAGCTGGTAGAAATTTAAAAAATCTGCGACTTATACTTTTTGAATTATAAAAAATATTTAAAATCGTTTGAGAATAAATCGCTATTTTATGCAATTTCGTAAATATTTAAATTTCAAACAGTCATAAAATTTTTTCCTCTAATTCCGGTAGAAATTTTTTTAAAGATTTTTGAAGAGTAGCTTATACATAACCTCGTGTTAAAATTTTGAACCTTAAGTATAAACAGAAAAAATTTTATGAATTTTTATCTACAAAATAACTTGCAAATTATCGTGATTTTTACATATTTCTTATAAATTGTAACTTTGAGCACTTATAAAAAAAAATTGTGACTTACGATTTTAGATTTTTTTTTATCAGTTAAGGAACAACTTATAAGAAACCTTGTATTAAATTTTCAAGATTTTCTAGGCAGCCAAAAAAATTTTATCGTTATTTAAAAAAAAAATACTTAAAAAAATTGAAAATTTCAATTGTCTATAAATAGCTTAATAAAAGTCAAAATACTTTGAAAATTTAATGGTGTATAGAGAACGCTAATCTAAACATTTGGTGAAAATTTCAAGTATTTACATAGATTAGTTTTTGAGTTATAGCAAAATAAAAAATTTGATTATGTCAAAAACTGGTTTTGCGTAAAAACTCCCGTTTTTCCCAAATTTTTTTATGGTTTTTCCCGTCGCATTTAAGAAATATTGGAAATTTTTAACTTTTGACCCCCCAAAGTACCAAATAGATTCACTTTACTTTCAGAAAAGTTGCTACATAAGGCAATCGAAGCATTTTTACTGCCCCAAAACGTGTCGACAGACACAAAAAAAAAAAAAAACACACATCATTGTAAAATCAATACATTCTTCACTCCGTTCAGAATCTAAAAAAAAACACACATCATTGTAAAATCAATACATTCTTCACTCCGTTCAGAATCTAAAACACACATCATTGTAAAATCAATACATTCTTCACTCCGTTCAGAATCTAAAAGAGCCATGTCGCTGCTTCGAATGACCTGGCTTTAATATTAAAACAATTTGAGCAAATAGCTTAATTCGTTTACTTAATTTTAAGGTTAAGAGTTACTTCTCCTTTTATTAACTTATAAAAATGAAAAAGTTAATTAGAACAACTTAATTTAGTTAAAAATAATAGTTTATTTTTATTTATTTTTTTAACTGAATAAAATTATGAAATATATACAAATATATATTTATGTACGTTATCGTGATTCCTATTAAAATCCAGAAATAGTGCAGTATTGAACGCTTTCACAATATTTTAATATCGATTTTATTGTAAGGATTAACTAACCCGTTAAGTTAGAATGTATTCAACAAACTTAACTTAAACTTTTTAACTAATTTATATCAAGCCTTTCATATCATTGCAATACATATTTAATGTTCGTACTAAAGTCGAGAGCGTTATAAGTATGGTATACATTTTGTAGTAGTAAAGAACGATTTGAATCTTTTTCATGCGATGAATCGATGTTTTGAATCAATCTCCATAATCCGACTATTTAAATTATTGATTTATTTTTGTGGAAATCAACTCAAATCGTTAATCCGATTTTTTTTGTGTGTCTATTCATTTTTATGAATCGAATCGTTGGTACAATATTTCATGTGAATACATTAATTATTAATTGTTGATTTGATTTCTAACTTTTTCACGATGTTAACACTACCGTTTGCTCTTATCCCGAACTTTTCATTTAATCGATTCGATCGGTATATATATATTATCACTAAAAGTTTTTACACATTTTAGATTTTTATATAGAACACTGGAAAATATGCAAAGAGTGTCATCTATTGATGAAAAAAAACCACATATTAAATGTATCTATCTTTTAAAATATTATTATTTTTCTACAGATCTTTTTTTGGATAAATATTTTTATTTCGATTTAAATAAATTCACTTTCCGCAATCGATATTGCAGTGAATGGTGTGCGGCCTAAAACGTTGTCAAGTGAACATTCTAGACATAACAATATTCAGGTGCGTGCACAAAATAATTTTAGTATTTCGGTGAAATTTTTACAATTTTTTATGAATACTATCAGAATAGTTATTAACAGTTAACAAACAACGACGAGACACTTCATTTATTTTCTATTTATATATCAGTAATATCTGCTGTGTGGACAAAAACTTAAAGCCACCAATTGTTGTATGTGCATATGAATGTATGATAATTCTTTCAATTTTTCTGGACAGGTTCGAATCCCTAAAACCACACCCTTGCACACGAACCAGACAACATATAATATTATTACAACAATATGTGAATAGGCGCTCGTGTGGCCACACCGAAGCAAATCTTGCGCGCCCAACCGTCTTGGCGTCTAGCGTTATTTTTACATCTGCCACCGTCAATTATTATTAATAAACGCACATTATAATAACTGCGAATATATATATGCATTAAATGCGGCACAAGTACACCTACCAAATCGGATATGTGGTTTACCCTGTAACGCAACAGTAGAATACTTAGTACACGAGGAAACGATAAACACACAAGCTATCGTGTAATACTATGTATAAATTACGAATTATCATAATTATTTAACAATACGATTTTGACTATACATCCGAGGTCTTCGTAATGAAAAAATAAATATTTATTGACTAACCCATTTATGAGGAGTAAGTACGCGTTAGCTTTCGCATAATTTACAAATACAATATAATAATTATAATAAATGCACCGATCCCGCGTAACCATGAATTCCAATGGCACGTTAAATGTGTGCTCGTGCGCACATGTGTGTGTGTGTATGTGCAATTATAACACGTCGGCATACGATGGAATAATTAATATATATCTCATCAGTCGGTGTAATTTACATGGTATTGAAAAAAATATCGAGAAAACACACACTCATGAGTATTTGTACATATTACTCAGTCACGTATACCGCACGCTCCATATATATAATATATTTCTATAAACATAATAATTATTAATATGTAACGATAAAATGCGGAAAACGTCTGAACATCATTATAGTGCTATTTGTGCATGCTACTGATGTATAAGCGGTAATATGGTATTTATCTTTGGGATTTCAAAGGTTAAACATAAAATAACAGCTTATACGCTTATGTATATGTACTCTTATGTAAAAGAAATACATTTACTTAGATAACACAGAACACTGCAAGCATGTGCGCTATAATAATCATTGAAGAAAAGTATTTTTTAAACACATATTAATGAAAATACAACGATGACATGTAAAATAATAGTGACGATACTTTAAGGTGTTCTTACTATTTGAGCATCAGGTTATGAGAAATAGAAAAAACGCAGTGCTATTAGGGTGTTCATAAGCGCAAATAATTTACCGTATAACTGTTTCAATAGTCAAAAACTTTAGTCGCAATGGTGAAGTAATAATAGCGTTATCCAAACATTTATTTACTTCTGTTGAATAAATAAAAATTACAATAATGTATATATATATATATATATATCGTTAGAGGTGATCATTTCGGGAATGATTAATACTCACAGATTAAAATATTTTGCTCTGCGTCTGTGCACGCATTATGTTTCCGCGACGCCAAAAAAGCGAGCATTTTATAAAATATCATCATCGTTATCAAAAAATCGGTTTTCTAAACTGTCATAATCGCTTTATTACATAATTGTGTCCGCGGTTCAACTGCAACAGCTTCATAAAATACGATACAAATGCATAAAATATGTATTATTATGTCAAACATTAAACATTTCACCGAATAAAATAACGAACGCAATTAATTATACGTAGTAAATTACAAGGTCTTTTTCTTTCTTCGTTATTACGAACAACAACAAGTGTGTTGGACGCGTGCGCGTGCGTGGTGTAATTGAAATAAATTAGTATATCATTAACAGAAGAAATGAAAACAATGCAGTCCATCAAATCGCTTACAAACATAGTGCGTCCACCGCCTCTCCTGACCATTTACATTACATATATGTAACAACCGTGACCATGACCTACTGCAATGCATTATACGCATGCGCACAGAGGTACACACACGCGTTTTCAAGTCACTGATGTATGTAAGAACGTCGTTTTCGAGTACCTACGACGAGAAGAGAAAAAAAAACAAAGGAATTGTATCGCGAACGATAACGCGTATTATTATACTCCATTATACCGTATAAAATCGTAATGCGTTATTATAATAATACACTGTTGGAACCGTTGAACCTTCGTTATTTCGAACGTTCGCAGGTGGGCGGTTATTTTTAACGCGTGACGCGAACGCGATTCTAGTCGATGTGTCTGCAAGCCTTTCCGAGGAAAACTATTTTGCGGTCGGAAAATACGGAAAGAGAAAGAGGGATTTATTTTTGAACGCTCGTGGTGTTCACGCGACGAGACGATATTGAAGACACCCTCGAAGAAAAAAAAATCTTTAGGTAGAAAACGATTGATAAGAAAAATACAATTTTCACGACGGTTTCTTAAAAGCTATACGGTCTTCCACAGTTATCATAATCCAAAACACGTTGACATTACGAACCATTTCGATTGACCTGAAAAGTGAATACGAGTGACGAGATGCGACCTCCTTTTTCGTTACGAACGTATCGATTATATTCGAACGTAATAGTAAACGAACAGAAAACGTCGTTTTCTGTCGTATTCGTCAAACTCAAGATTCACGCACGCACGCTACGTTTTTATCTCACCCACTCCCCGCCCTTTCATCGGTAAAAAAAAAGAAATTAAAAAAAGTTTAAATAAAAAAACAAACAAACGAACATACTCGCTCGGGTTCCTCACCCCTCCAGCCGATGATGGCGTCTTTCCAAAACTGTGTAGTTTAAAATATTTTTACTTTTTGTAAACGTTTTCGTGAGTGAACTCACGCACAGGCTGCGATTGCATCATCGCATCGTTGTAAATGTAAAACCTACACGCAGTCGACTCAAACGCGACCCGTAGTTGCATCATCCTGGGTCACTGAAATTGAAACTCCATCGTGTGCACTCACGAACGTGAAAACGGTTTTTTTGACGTATCATCATTATTATTATTATTATTATTATTATTATTATTATTATTGTTGTTATTATTTTTATTTATTATTATTATTATTATTATTATTATGACCGTGACTTTGGAGGGTAGATAAATTTCGGGAATAATGGAAATCAAACAATCCACAACCAATAATTATTCACCAGTGGCTCGATCGCACGCACACGCACACGCACACTGACAATACGTAAATATCCGTAGGTTGATTCCGTTTTGTTTTCTTATTCTATTGCTCGCCGTTCTCTGTGTTTGTTTTTACGTACAATACAATAATTATTATAAAAACACTCGAGAAACGAGGATGGTCGAAAAATTAATCGAATCACGAACGACCTGCGGGATGATATAACGGTGGCTATACGCTCATGGTACTATGTAAAAATACTTACGGTTCGAAAACACATCGTCTTTTTGGTCAATCTCGCAATAATGTTCGTATTCATCCTTCCGGTATCCGTTCTTGTGATAACATAAGACAATAGTAATAATATCTATGTAACATACAACACTATAGTAATTAGGTCCAGTTAACTCGTCGTGTATTTACGACAAGCACGTTTTCTGGACAGGAAAATTCGCAAACGACGCGATCTAAGACGTTATATAATATCGTAAATATATAATATGTGTACGTGCTATATCCCTACTATGACTAAATGCGTAATGGTATAAACTATAGCGTACCATAGATGTGTAACAAATATGTATTGTACTACATAGTTAAATACTTACACCGATATATGTACGCCATCTCAAAAGAGATGGATATAAACACGACTCTTTTCGTTCAATAAAAAGGAAAAAATTAAATAATAAATAATTATAAAACGTGATTAAAAAAAAGTTAGACAAAAACATTATTCGATTGGCTAATAGTATATAGTTGGAGGGCAAACAGATAGTTTGTTGTGTAATATCATATAAATTGTGTCTGCTGAACACAATTTATGCGTTATTACAATGTTATACATCGGCGACAACACGTTACGCGTAGAAGTCTTTCTCAGCCATACACCTCTAAATATCGTACACCTCATTCGCGTTAATAGTCTAAGACTGGACATTAACTTATTAAACAGTTACTCGTAAATTTAAGCCAAAAAGTTTATTTTATTTTAACTTTTTTTTTTACTTTTCGGTCCCCATTAATTTATCTATTTTTTTAGCTCAATTCTTTTTTAATTAACGTGAAATCAACGAATTGCATTTACATTCTAAAAGTTAATTCAATTTACTTCGTTTTTAATGTTACTCTGTTACATTACGTTTCAATCGGTTTCGTTTTTATGTCAAAAATATTTTTAATAACGTTTGGCATACGCAGTTTAATGTTAAAAATAATATATTAAAAATAATATTAATTAACAGTTTCATTAGTGACAAATGACGTCAATAAAATCAGAAAACATAATAATCTTGTACATGCACTTTATTTTAGGTTTGAGATGGTAAAGTAGGTTAGTACTAAGCAAAAAAAAATAAATAAATAAATAAATAAATGTAATTTTTTTCGACTGAATAGAAAGTTTAGAAAACAATTGTATATTAAATTCTAACTTTATTAAAATCACTAAAAATAATAATAAACTTTTATCCTTGTATTAATTAATATTAACTTAACTGAGTTATAAAAATTATGTATAAATTTATCATGTCTTGATTATTACCTCTCGCCGATCGATAAGAATATTTTATTAATATAGGTATTGTAATATGCCACAAATTACTAATTAAGACGAAAGTAGACGACGGCATACTACAATATTAATTATGTATATTATTTATTTCAACTGCGTTTAAATTCGGAATCATCAATATCTAATGTAACGACGAAACATCCGGATAATGTTCGCGTTTATTCCAAATAAATTTGAATTAACTGTGTGCGTACAGAAATGTGGTGCTTTCCGAAGACATGAAGTAATGGTTTGGTTCTTCGGTCGCTTTCTACGTTTTACACGGTTAAGAGATGACAAACCCGATAATGAATTAAACGTACATCCTATAAATATGCATAATAAGGTTTTTTTTTATAAATACAAATAAGCTGCAATAATAACGATAACACGTTGTACATACGGGGTCATTCAAAATAATACGTATATTATGTAACGTTACGAACATTTATAACAGCGGAGCACATTGAACGCATGATGTTAAATCTGAACGACCCTGTACACTTGAATTGTCACGGCCGCCGAATCAATCGATGCCTATATTGTATATCACAAGACGTCGCCGAGAAATAATAATAACGGGTTTCTGGTACATTTTTGTTTTTTCTTCACATTAAATGTATCAAGTGCATGGCAGACATGTCGATAATACTAACAACGTTATATATTAACGATATTTAATACTAACCATTCGAATATCGTTTTGAAAACATAATAGTACTGCAGGTAGTACCGCATAGGAATACGTCTTATTTATTATGTTGTACCTATATACTCGCGTTGAAATACGACCAAATATACCGCATTTGTTATTGCCGATTTAACGTGTAACTATGCGATAACCGAACACATCAATATTTCATAAGCTATTTTTTTTATTCTCAATTTTTAATACGAATCGTGTACGAAGAGTATTCTGTACACACTGTACGCGTTGACCGAGGTATCATGAAATCATGACGAGACGTTCGGAGTTATTGCATCAGCTGTTTCCGAGTTTGTCACAGCCGTATAATACCAATGATAATAATAATCTTCGCAAAATGGGTATACTAAAATGAAACGTACACATCTGTAACCAATTTATACGTAGGCATAGATTATACGATTCATTAATTATACTTGCGTCGAATGTTTTATGCGAGTTATGTTTGAAAACAATACCGAAACGAGAAAAACGTAAGTACCTGCAGACTGATGAAATATTTCGAATTGAACCATTAAATCGACAAAAACAATAAGACACACTTTAATAGCATATAGTGACTTTTGGCACGTACTATACTAGTTTATGCGATTATATAACGATTTGAGCGTTATTACAACTGTGGAAAATCACGAAAGTAAATAAATATTATTTATAACGTATACATCGGATATTTATAATCAGATCATTATGGCTATTAAAATTAATATACCTAAATAATATATGTATGTATATAATACATTATCAACCTTATTATTCGGACCGAAAAAATAATTTTTATAAATCTTACAATCGACTCTAATCTCATATATTATAAATATTGCAGTAAAATAATAATTATAATTATAATAAATATATATATTATGAACACTCGTGATGAATCGATAACGTCTCGAATGTTACGATAAAATACGAAAGCATAATGTATGTATATACGATCTGATGTAGTTCGGCATAGATTTACATTATATATTTTAAACGGTAATTACCCCACGGGGGAAAAAATAATAACCTCGACTAATCAATATAAATGATCATAAGTAAATAGTTGCACGTAAATCGCAGACATTTTTGCATCATATGAAAATGATTTGAAATTCGGTTCGCAAAATTTACAATTCGACCTCTAAATCACTAAACAGATTCCGTGTGGAAGTATGCGAAACATAAAAGCGTTTTCGCGCCACGCCACATTATTATTACATAATACCAAAAGCCCGTGTAACGTTGCAGCTCATATAATATTCACCTTACCTCGCGAATTCTCAGTAAATCATACCAATAATACGTTACATACCAAAACTATCAACGGCACCCGTACGCCGCCATTCACGTATAATTAAATTAAACACGTCGTTTAAAAATGTGCGGGTTCTACTCTTAGGATTTAAGAGCACAGCGGCTTAAGATAACTCACTAGTGCTCGTGGAAAACTTGGAAACAAACGACTTTTTAACAACAAAATATTCGACGTAATGGTATTTTTTTTAACATTTAGTTTTACTAATTTTTTTTTTTTCTGTAAGAATACACTTTATATTTATTATTTATTATTACAGTGTATATTTTAAACTTTAAGAATTTGATTTTCTCGCTTTAATATTATCGAATTCATCGATAATTTCTTCCTGTGAAATTTCGTATATGCATTCCTATGTTATACTTTCATATTTTCAACATCAAATGTACACGTAGTGTGTTCAATTAAACAAAATCTACATATTTCAACAAGCAAAATTGAAACATTTCATTTTGAAGGTTGGAAAAATATATGATTTTTGCACCCCTTCGAAATTTAAGTCCCTGGCACAGTTCACAATAAACCTTTTTATTAGTACTCTTGATTGGTTTTACGGGTATTACCCGATTTACAAAATTTCGGGTACCCGTTATGGTTTGTATGTTCATTACTAGAGCTGGGATTTGTATGTAAATACATATTTTTTTTTAAAACATGATAAATTAATTAACTATTGTAAATGATAAATTCGTTTCACATGATTTACAATAAATTAAGAAATATTTAATTTTACATATTTTTACATATTACGTAAATTTTGACAACAATCTCAATATGTATTTAGAATTCGATAATAGTAAAAGTGTATATAAGAATATGAAAGTATTAATAACTAGACTTTAGTTTATCTTATCTGTTTCTGTTCGATAACCATAGCTAAATCACAGAATAGACTAAATCAGAATGGAAACTCTTGGTCGCCCAAATTTTAGTCCGCCATATTGAAAGTGCTCGACAGTTTGGCCAGATAAAACGAAAATTTTTTTCTATTATATTTGTATTAATTAGATACACTGTTTATCCACATTTTTGTTAACAAACGATAAAATTTAATGTTTTGTTTTGTAAAGAAATTAAAAAATGTAAATGTAATGTAACTAGGTTTGTTGGTAAACATCACTGGTCGACTAAAGACGTATTTTGTTTTCTGATTTTTTTTACAGTTGTTTCCACGAGGTTTTATACTAATTTTTACGATTTTTGGGAAAACTTGTTATTATTATTTGGCTTGTGTTAAAAAGTAAAATCCTTTTCCTTAAAGATCAATGATATATTATAATTAGTAAATATGTATCACAGAATAGATTTAATTTATTCTGTTTATGTATGTTTATTTACATTATGCAGTAGACGCCACTTATAAAACTCACGGATATAAGGTTCAGTTGCTTATTAAACTCAAAATCGTCTGGAACGGTCCGGACGTATCCAAATACATAAAAAAAAAAATCGGTTATAAGACTCAACACTTCGGTTATAAGACTCAAATTTCGTAAAATAAATAGTAGAAAATAAATTTTTTTGGTTATAATTTAGAAATAAATTGGTATTGAAAAATTAAATAATATTCGTGTTGATTATTTCTAGTTTCTGTTGGTGCCTTATAACGTATAATAATTTTTACCGCAGAATCCATTGGAATATTAGAACAACATAAAAAACAAACAAAAATTACAAATTTTTTTCAAAAATAATTTTTATTTGTAATACATATTTGCCTATTATAATTTTAGTTTTTTTTATCGGGATTATTAAATTTATTCAGTAATAAAGTATGTAATATGCAATATGAGTTAATCTATTAAAATCAAAGTAAAATATGTAATAAAATAAAATTTATAAATACGTAGGTAATTAATATTTTTATCCACTTCGCTTATAAGATTCATTCGGTTATAAGACTCACTTTGTGCTGGTCCCAAAGTGAGTCTTATGAGCGGCGTCTACTGTACAAGAAAAAACTAACATTAAGCTTAGTATCATAAAAAATAATGCATACCAGTGTATTTAAGGTATTTCAAGTATTTCATATTAAATTTTAGGTCTACACTGATGAACACTTTCAATATGGCGGACCCAGAGCCGTCCCTAGGGCAGGGCGATCGGGGCCCTCGCTCCGGGCACCGCGCTCTCACCACAGTTGGACAGGATTTATTATATTAAGTTTAATTATATGACATGTTGCGTTATGAATTTATTTACTTATTCATATTGTATTTTGAAACGAAAAATTTAGAAAAATCGAAAATTTAAATTGTCTATAAATAAGTCAAAAAAATTGTGCCTAAGGATTTTAATAATTTTTGAATGAAATTAAGAACTACTTCTGTGGAATCTTCTATTAAATTTTCAAGTATTTTGTAGGAGCCAAATTTTTTTATCACCGATTATAAAAATAAAATGTAAAAAAATCGAATATTTTAAATGCCTATAAGTGGCTTAAAAATCAATATTATATTTTGAAAAAAATATGACATAAAGGAAATACCAATCTTAACAGCTGGTGAAAATTTCAAAAATCTGCGACTTATACTTTTTGAATTATAACAAATATTTAAAATCGTTTGAGAATAAATCGCTATTTTATGCAATTCCGTAAATATTTAAATTTCAAACAGTCATAAAATTTTTTTCTCTAAGTCCGGTAGAAATTTTTTTAAAGATTTTTTAGAGTAGCTTATAAATAACCTAGTGTGAAAATGTTGAACCTTAAGTGTGAACAGAAAAAATGTTATGAATTTTTATCTACAAAATAACTTGCAAATTTTCGCAATTTTTACATATTTCGTATAAATTGGAACTAATAAAAAAAAATTGTGACTTACGATTTTAGATTTTTTTTTATCAGTTAAGGAACAACTTATAAGAAACCTTGTATTAAATTTTCAAGATTTTCTGGCCGGCCAAAAAAATGTAATCGTAATTTTAAAAAAAAATACTTACAAAAATCGAAAGTTTAAATTGTCTATAAATAAGTCAAAATATGTCAAAATACTTTAAAAACTTAACCATGTATAGAGAACGTCAATATAAAGATTTGGTGATAATTTCAAGTTGTTGCCGTTTTTCGTTTTTGAGTTAGAGCATTTTAAAAAAATGTAATTTGTAAAAACGTGATTTTGCGTAAAATTTCCCGTTTTTTCGTAATTTTTTTATAAAGTATTGAAAAAGTTGGATTTTTGACTTGCCAAAGTACCAACTAGATTCACTTTCCTTTCAGAAAAGTTGCTTCATAAGCAAATCGAAGCTTTTTTACTGCCAAAAAAGGTGTCGTCAGACACAAAAAAAAATAAAAACAAATTAAAAAAAAAATAAAAAAAAAAACACACATCATTGTAAAACCAATAGATTCCATCACTCCGTTCAGAATCTAAAATCTATTTTGTTTGATATTATATTGTATGTGGCACCCATAATTTCGTTATCGTTTTTTTTCGTTGCACAGATAAATAACTGCTATAAATAGATATTTTTTTATACAACTTTTTATAACAATTTATTGTTTACTTTTACATTACAGTAAATTAGCGGCTATAGGAATATAAAAACAGCATAGTTAACAAAACTTTTCAAACACCTATCAATATAATTATTCAATTATTATAATTTTTGTATAGTTGTATATTTTAAGTTCAAAGCGTAACAATGAAACTATGAATATGTTACACGTCATCAATAATATCACAATTTTCTTTTTTTTTGGCCCTGGAGGGTGGGTTTGAACGCCTCCTCCCCCTCCGTATGTACGTCATTGATTGTGATTACTTATTATTATATGCGTAGCTATACACATAAAAGGTAACGAATAAGGCCACTATATCTGTTATCTGCAATATTTAAATATAGGCTTTATAATAGCTTTTAACGTGTTATTCGACATTATACTTGAACAAACTAATTATTGAAATATAATATCACTAATAACACTTACATAAAATACTAAAAATTTTATTTTCAAAACGTAATTTTGGTAATTTAAAAGAGGAAATATTTTAATTTTTTTTATTCGAATAATTGTGTAATGTATAATTTAATACTGATTACCTCTTAGGGGTTAAGACTTAGCTAAACCGTTTACGTATATCAAAAACCGTCGGGTACCTGAAAATTTTGGGTGATGGGTACCTACTACCCGAAAACATTGACTATCCACAAAATCGGGTATTACCCGGATAAACGGGTACCCGGGTTTCTGGGTACCCGGGTATTACCCATATCAAATCAAGAGCACTTTTGTAACACATTTGTAATTCTACATTTGCACAAGACGCATGTATGCAAATACAATGATTGTGATACAGTAGTTTTGTTTTTTTAAAAAATTAATATGTATCTAAATACATACTGTAATGAATAACATTGTTATACGTACGTTTTCCGCCAGAGCGGTTGCTTTCACCGTAGGATGACATGGTACTGAATTTGTTTTTTTGGTTTATCGAACGATAATTATTGTTCGTATATTATAATTATTTAATTTTTAAACATTTTGATTGAAATATTTTAGTCGTACGATATTCTTATCATCTGAAATATTAAAGTGCAACCGACAAGGTATCGTATGATAAGATAATATTACAATATTTTATCGTGAATAGCTCTATTTATAAACTTGTTATTCCAAATATTATGTGATAATATTTTTGTACGATGAAATATCGCTCGTGTGTAACGATCCTTAGAGCGTTCAATACAATTGTTTAAATATTGCGGCTGCAATATTATTATTATTTAATGAATGTTTTCCGCCACAAAAGCTGTGTAATATATTATATATATAATAACAGGTGCGTACTGGCCGACCAGGATACAGGGAAAATCCCGGTAGACCCCCTTACAAATTTTAAGACTTGGGCCTTGTACCAAATAAGTACCCGTAGTTTCAGTTGAATTCAGTAATTTTGTTATTTTTAATAATAAATAATTATTATTATACAATTATTTTAATTGAATAATTAAAAAAAGAAAATAACATAAAGGACAAATAACGAATTTCGTTGGTTACCTAGTTACTGATAATGCAATTTTTGATGTACTTACGTTTAAGAAGTTGTTTAACACAGGAGAATCATTGTTTTTGATGAACTGATGAACTGTGAAAGGAAATTGTTGGCAGATCGGATCAAGTAATTTACTTTTTTTTTTTTTTATATTAACTTCTAGAAATATACTATTATAGATCAACAGTTACATGCAATTATACAGTTATATAAAATGACGATTACATAGTAATGATAAAACTTAAAATACAATATTAATGAATATGATAATATTTAAAACATACAATAAAATAGATGGCATAATAATTGACATACCGAAATAAGCCAATTAAAATTTAAAACAATAGACAGAAAGATTAATTTGAGACATGATTAGACATATACGTGTAATGGGAATAATAATTAAGTAATATGATAACAAAAATATAAGATGGAACTATGGAGTAACACGTTTTTGTAGTACCTCAGTTAGGAGGGATATTAGTGGCCCGATAACAGAATTAAAATTGGTGATAAATTGAGATAGCGCTGTGGTGACGATATCGGCTGTAGGATTATTATTTGCGGCCGCTTCAGCGTAAGATCTTGCTTTGGACTTGGCCTGGGCGTCCGAGATCACGGTTGGAGGAGCCTTTGGAGAAATGTTGGGTTTATTTTAATTTCATTTTTTGTAAGCCTTTATAGTTTGTGGTACGATCACCAGGACATAGAGCGCATTTGGCTGGAGAATCCGTAGATTTGTTGCATGATTCCGAGAGGTGTTCTTCCCCACATTTAACGCAACATGGAAGGTAGTGGCAGTACCGACAGGTATGTCCGTAAGTCTGACATACATGACACTGTGGTGGACCTTTTCATGGATGTGGTCTCTCTACAACTATTTTGGTGTTGAGAAGAAATTGAATTTTGTAAATATCCAGGTTATTTGTATCCGACTTGATATCAACGAAAAATAATGGCAGGGTTGTTTTGTCGGAAAAACGTTTGATGTTATGAACGTTGGAGACGTGGTGTCCCAAATCAGAGAGACTAGCGATGATATCTTCATGTGAGGTGGTTGGGTGGAGATAACGAATAACAACACGTAACGGGGGAATAGCTTTGGGCTGATAAGTATGAAAGCTAGCATTAGTATCCATTAGATGCATTAAGAGTAGATTGTAATACTCGCGAAACTGCGTGCGGACAATTAGATGAGAGGGAGTAGATTTACAGATGAAATCAGATGGTTTAAGAATAGACAGTAGACTAGAGGTGAAGGAGAAGATATCACTCACATATTTTATATATACTGGCGGTAGATTTGAAATTTCGGAACTTTTGTGATTTTGTCCAATGTTGGAAGATGATTTGTTGTCGACGTCGTCGTCTTTGGCAAGAGTTGAGTACCGATTTGTAGTGCAGAAAAATTTGGATTTGTTTTCCTCAGTCTTTGGAGACAGAGTAGAGGAAGAGAGGTTACGTTTATTAGTATTTTTGGAGCCATTACCATTAGATTGAAACGACATAATTAGAGCGAGATATGAACTATAGACAAAGCCGTATAAGTAAACTGTGAACAGATAACGAAGGGACGAGCATATTGCTATCGGAGTACGTGTGCACTTAACATTTGAAACCGAATTGGAAATAATTTACTTAATGTGTGAAAAAAGTACAGATATGTTAAGATGTTGAAAATTTAGATTTTAATATTTTATTGAACTATTTGAACTATTTTTAATAAAATAATATTCATATTTTATAATTTATACTACGAAATTAAATCACTTAAATGAAAATGTTAAAATTATTGTGTATTTATTTATTTTTATAGAACTTAAATTAAAATGTATATTTGGTATATTATTTAGATTCATGTTAATTGTATAGTTTTTTTTAGTGTAAGAAATGTGTAGGAAACAAACCTTGCTATTTTTATAGGTTTACATGGGACACATTGTTATTAGCATTGATTATAAAATAGATATATTCTATAATCAATGCTAATAATAATTATATTGTATATAATAAGTGGGCCCCAATTATATCCAGTATTTATATTATATTCCGGTATGGAAAATGGACCCAGTACGCACCTGTATAATAATATATATAATATAGTTTACCTATATATTATATAGGTAAACTATAAGGCGCGTGTGTGTGTGTGTGTGGGTGCACACGCACGAGGGACAATAGCAAATATATATGGGCCACGTAAATAACACATGCATGTATATAGTAACTATGTGAACAACATTGTGGTATAACACGTGCGCCATTTGAATCGAAAATAGATTTTGAAATAAAAAAAACACACATAACATTGTATGCCAATCTCTCAGGAAAAAGTCCTTAATATAACTGAAGTTGCACACTTAAAATCGCGTAAGTCATCGAAATGTTTGAACCGTTGAGTACAGCATACAGAACGATTGATCAGGTTCATTTATTAAATTTATCGCGTACATATATGTACGTAGCGAAAACAACGAGTAAATTAGCATCAATTAGTTTGTGGTCTACATGCGAATGTATCAAGTTTAGAGCGCTATCGCAGTCCTATCGCACCTGGGACACAGATATTAGTGCAATTATAGGAGTATAAAGAATAATCAATCATCCACGCCTACCGATTTCGAAATAACTCGTTTATGAAATATGTCTTTTGGGATGTATGTTTGATAATTGTATTCTTTGATTGGAACAAAATTTTAGTTAAATTTGAAACTCCAGCCTGATCGATCTCAAGTACAGTTTATACCGTTTGATTTTGTTTTCAGAATCCTCATCGTTCCAATTAACCGTAATTATGAACGAAAAGTGAGTACTTTTTTACTATATTTCACGTGTGAAAAACTAAAGTAACACATATCGGTAACGAATTCTCTTGGTATACGAGCTAAAAGTCCTTTACCCTAATAAATAAATCGTAATTGTAAATGAGGTCCGTTACCCCAGTACCACCAAATTATATAATTAACTCCAAAATTATCCTATTGATTGTTATTTCATTTATACAGATTTGTAATCAAAATTAGAACATTTGTACACCTCCCAAAACTCAAGAAAATCGATTTTTCCATGGCGGTACTGGTGTAACCGTTACCCCAGTACCGCCATCGGCTTATATTGGTCCTATCGACTCCGGACTGGTACAGACGATTGGTATTTCATTTGTACAGATTTGTAATCGTGATTTGAACATTTGTACACCTACCAAAACTCGGGAAAATCAATTTTTCCCTGGCGGTATAATTTGAATATTGTTTTAATTGTAAAGTTTTTAATGATATGCCAATGATAACGCGACGATATATGGTATATTATTTTATTATTTATTTTTTATTTTTTATTATTTATTAATACGGGCTTAACCCAAAATACAGTGCGGTAAATATTAGAACAATGATAAGTTAATTTTTAAATATAAGTAGTAAAAATCAGTAAAGTGATGTAGAACCAGATGTCTAGGTTAGGGTAAAAAAGTAATGTGCATATTGGCAAGGCGCATCGAGCGGTGAAGTGGATTGTTGGAGCTATAATTAGTTGCGCGCATAGGGATAGCAAAGGTGGCAGTAGAACGGGCCCGACGAGGAGGAACGTGGAAGTTAATGAGGGATAGGAGTGGAGGTGCGTCAGAATGACTATCGATAAGATTTTTCAGAAGTTTTAGGTTTAATGTAACTCTTCTATCAGCTAGCGTAGAGAGTTGAAGCTTACGAAGCACTGGTGTGTAATGATGCATCGGATGGGGGATATTCAGCACATACCCAGCATAGGACAGAAAACGCCTTTGGACAGGTTCAATTAAGGCAGAATCAGAGGCTGTATGACGATCCACTGTACGGAACCATACTCGAGCAGGGGGCGGACTAAGGAACAATAAAGAGCCTTCACAAGGGAGGTAAGTTTAAACTCGGATGATATTCGCTTCACGAATCCTAGAGTTTTGTATGCCTTACAACAAATTGTTTGTATGTGACAATGGAAATTAAGGTCTGAAGAGAACACAATACCCAAGTCTTTTTTAAGGCTAGTCGATGATAAATAAATATTGTTAATCGAGTAGGTATGGTTGATTGAGGTGCGAGATCTGGTGAAAGACATAGATTGACCAGGAATCTTTAGTGGTTGGGTACAGGTTTAATTGAAAGAGGTTAAAGGAAAGCAAATGATTCCGGTAAGCAGTGATTTAACGGGGAAGAAAAGGAAAGACCAAACTCATCGTTGGACCAGGAAATGTTGGGAATAGGAACAGACATTACAACGGCCGTGTCATTACCAATATTATATTCCAGTAGTCAGAGTGACAGCATACGACTGAGTGATTATACGTTCCAATCGTCCTGTATGTCAAGATTATACGGGATTGCCCCTTATTTCAACTTTTTATGTCCCGTTGTCTCGACATAGGGCACATTTCGCACAGTATTTTCATGTCCGTCCCGTATTAATCCCGTTTTCCCTTACTGTTAACGTATACATTTTTGAAAATTTATTTTTCAAAAGAAATAATTTTATCTATGATAATTATTTTTTTTTTTTTATTAAGAATAAAGGCTACGACATCTATGGTCATTAGCTTATACAGTGTTACATTAACTTAATAATTAATAATAATGGTGATTACATGTGTAAATTTAGCTATGCCTATTATGTATGACGTATATAGTGTTTATGCCAGTGTGTAGATCTAGATATTTTTGATAACGTATAATTTTGATCGTATTTTACGAACTTCACGGGAAGCCACAGGCTATGCAATAGCGGCCTTCTGGAATTCCCAAATGCTAACTGGACTAAGAAAATTATACTGTTCATTATATCGTTTCATCAAGCATTGGATGGTTGTAACGTTTATATATTTTCTATTATTTGACAAAATCAAAGGAGTTTATAGTGCTTATGTAGTTTATATAGTAAATAGTGCTATATTAATTGAAAAATTGAAAAATTGATTTTCCCGAGTTTTGGTAGGTGTACAAATGGTCTAATTTAGATTACAAATCTGTACAAATGAAATAACAATCGTCTGTACCAGTCCGGAGTCGATAGGACCAATATAAGCCGATGGCGGTACTGGGGTAACGGTTACACCAGTACCGCCACGGAAAAATAGATTTTCTCGAGTTTTGGGAGGTGTACAAATGTTCTAATTACGATTACAAATCTGTACAAATGAAATAACAATCGTCTGTACCAGTCCGGTGTCGATAGGACCAATATAAGCCGATGGCGGTACTGGGGTAACGGTTACACCAGTACCGCCAAGGAAAAATTAATTTTCCCGAGTTTTGGGAGGTGTACAAATGTTCTAATTTCGATTACAAATCTGTACAAATGAAATAACAATCAATAGGATAATTTTGGAGTTAATTATATAATTTGGTGGTACTGGGGTAACGGACCTTTATAAATGTGTGAGAAAAAATGTGCGTGTCTGATGAAAACGGCGTGCGCCGGCTTTCCTCATTATTATTATTATTATTAATACACACCGCCGCAGACACCGGCTATGATAACCTTATAACAAACCTTATAGTCTGTTCATGGGTATGGAGACAACCTTTGACCACGTCTCGTAATTGATCACCGTAATATACGATAAATACGTACGCGTATTTATATTAGTGCTCTTGATTTGATGTAGGTAATACCCGGGTACCCATTTATCCGGGTAATACCCGATTTTGTGGGTAGTCAATGTTATCGGGTAGTGGGTACCCATTACCCAAAATTTTCGGGTACCCGATGGTTTTTGATGTACATAAACGGTTTAGCTAAGTCTTAACTCCTAAGAGGTAGTCAGTATACATTACACAATTATTCGAATAAAATATATCTAAGAAAATATAAAAATATAATCTAAGATATATATACCTTAACATACCTAAGATCATTAAGCTATGGTTATCGAACAGAAACATATAAGATAAACTAAAGTCTAGTTATTAATTCTTTCATATTCTTATTTACACTTTTACTATTATCGAATTCTTAATACATATTGGAATTGTCAAAATTTACGGAATATGTAAAAATATGTAAAATTAAATATTTCTTAATTTATTGTAAATCATGTGAAACGAATTTATCATTTACAATAGTTAATTAATTTATCATGTTTTAAAAAAAATATGTATTTACATACAAATCTCAGCTCTAGTAATGAGTATACAAATCATAACGGGTACCCGATCCATAACAGGTAACCAATCCATAACGGGTACCCGAAATTTTGTAAATCGGGTAATACCCGTAAAACCCGGTTACCCGAGTATCAAGAGCACTAATTTATATATTTTTGTAATTCACGAATGTTATATTTGTATTGAATGAAAATAAAACAAATAACGATTTATCACAACGAGAGCCTTTATGTTGTATCTGGACCAGACACGTTTATAAAGTAAACCTGTGTCCATATTCCATCATATATCTTTAACACTCTTTTGAAGTAGATTACACATGAGAAATAATAATAATGTAAATATCTCATGATTTGAACAACTGAATTGTTTGAACTTTTGTTCTGACTAGTGTACACCTAATGATCATAAGATCATATTTTTTTATTAGTTCATTAATTATAAGGAGTCGTCAAATTATTCATCATTATTACACAAAGAGAGAGAGAAAGAGGAGAAAACGAGGTAATAAAATAAAAGGTTAAACCTTGTGATACGATCACACGTTGGTTGACTTTTTAGTTAAATTATTTGATGATGTAGTCTCGAGGTATTTATATGGTAATAAATTATAGGTGTTGCTGCAATGGTTAGGTAGGTTATCCGAGGAAAAAAGTAATGACAATAAAATAAAAATGTATTTTAAAACTAATTTTTAATGTTCGTCCGAAGAACTGTTGTACGCGTTATTTTCTCAGTCTTTTGTTGTCCTCGTGTTTTATTATACCATCCAATTTTTAATTTTTTTTTTTTACTTATGGAGGACATCGGCAACACCGCCCTTCCTTGTGCAGGTTTTCGATCGGTAGGTGTATTTGGTCAGGTTAGGGTGCGTCGTGGAACACGTTAATATGGGCCGAGATGGTTGTAATTTCTTCTCTTGTCACGGTCGTCCCGCCCGAAAAGAGAAACAGTTCGCAATGACCTGGGGTTCTAACCGGCTGTAACAACCACCCTATACCACTTGATCAAAACGCCCCCATGTATCCGATTATTATAGTTATTAATAAGACCGATTTTCGTTGTTGAGAGGCAAATATGTATATATATTATCCATGCACCACGATACTTCGTCGTGCGTAAAATCGAGGCACTGCGATTTTCATTGCGCACTAATAATAATATGATAAATGATAATTTTGTAATGGGGCTAGTGCGGCTCCGCTGTGTGTATTGTCGGTTATGATACGTTCGCGACCGAATTATCGAGCCGCGTTACCTAACCGCGTAACGAACGGTTTCACATGGTCGAATAGCTCCTTCGTGGATCGGACACTCGGAAAATGCCAGGAAATATATACGATACGATGTGCATTGTACATGGCATCTGTGTATAATGTCATAATATGTAAATTATGTACACAACTATTATACTCATATGTGTATGTGTTTATGTGTGCGTGTGTGTGTTCAACGGTGATTTTCGGCGTGCGTTCCGTTCGAATACAACGAGGTTAGGTATCGACCGAATTTCGTCGTCGTACTCATCAACCGAATCCTATCAAGTTTTGAAGTATATATCATACTGTTAACGAGTAATCTTTATATCGCATCATATGCAGCATACCGATTTTTCGAAATTTTCCGTTATCATTTGTTTCCGATATTGTACGAAGATTAATGTAGGTATGTATAGGTAAAGATCATGTGCTTGTATACCGTATAAAAACAAAATTTATGCGTACTGTAAGTCACCTAAAAATGCCAATTTTATTATAAATTTGAATAATACGAAAGCAACTTGAACGTTGAAATTGGACAAACAAGTATTCAAAATGGTTCGCGGCTCCATGGCATTCAGTGAGTTACGTAAACATTTATAAAACCATGATAACGAGGGTACGTAATGATAATAAGAATAAGAATAATAATGTAATAACGATCAAATAAATAAACTAATAATATCGAGCAGTAAACCATTTTCAACCGCATGCTGTTGCGTAACGTGTATGTCAATGTAATACATATATATATATATATATATATATTATGTACAAAATGTGTACATACGAGTGGTTCAGCAGCTCTCAAAATGTGTTCAGGGATCCGTAAGAGTGATTATAAAGGACACGTATGAATTAAAATGAATCCGAATGTTATCATTTGGTAAGCCATCGTTACATTTATATAGGTTGTATGTAACTGTATAATATGAATCATGATATTATAATATGAGTAGTCGTGCGCATTTAATTTTTTCCGTCAAATACCAAAGTACTGGTAAATGAAAAATAAAAACAAATGTCATTATCACACTTATTTTTTTTTTTTAACAATCCGAAGATTAAATAAATTATTATTCATTTCTTTCTCCAATTTTCTCTGTCACTTATATTTTTTCTAACTTGCAGTATGATCTTGTTTCAGTATCTTTCATCACTTACATTAAAAAAAAATTTTAGGACTTCCTCTTCCATGTTTGCCTTCAACTTTTCCCTACATTATAGTGATCATCCAAAAACTATTTCTTATTAGATATCTGATCCATGCTTTTCTTCTCAATCTTAGTGTATTCCATATTGATTTCTGATTATTCATTTTTCCGAAAACTTCAACATTTTAGATTCTGAACGGAGTGATGGAATCTATTGGTTTTACAATGATGTGTGTTTTTTTTTTATTTTTTATTTTTTTTATCTTTGTGTCTGACGACACCTTTTTTGGCAAGAAAAATGCTTCAACTTGCTTAAGCAGAAACTTTTCTGAAAGGAATGTGAATGTAGATGGTACTTTGGCAAGTCAAAAATCCAACTTTTTCAATACTTTATAAAAAAATTACGAAAAAACGGGAAATTTTACGCAAAATCACGTTTTTACAAATTACATTTTTTTAAAATTCTCTAACTCAAAAACGAAAAACGGCAACAACTTGAAATTTTCACCAAATCTTTATATTGACGTTCTCTATACATGATTAAGTTTTTAAAGTATTTTGACATATTTGGGCTTATTTATAGACAATTTAAATTTTCGATTTTTGTAAAATTTTTGTTTTTAAACATCTATCAAATTTAATTGGCAGACCGAAATCTCTTGAAAATTTAATACAAGGTTTATAATAAGTTAAACTTATCGTAACTAAAAAATTTTGGAGATCGTTTTACTCAAATTGTCGCTGTATGCAATTGCCAACCCATCCTTATTAAAAAATAAATTTATCGTTTCAAAATAAAATATACTTTTTACAATATTTATAGATAACAATGTATTATATCCTAGACAAACATATTAAATCCGTTCAGAATCGTTATTCGTATACAATGATATCTATCATTGCATTCAAATTTAACAAATCCATTTTAATAATGACCTATCCTATAAACGAGGTACACTCCACCCCCAACTGTACAGCAGAGCGAGGCCCATCCGGTTTTTTTGTATGTATCTATTTGTATGTTATTAAGTACATCAATAAAATTATAAATGTTTAGATGAGAACAACTTAACATATAGGTATTATTATTATTATATTATTACTATAATACATTATTACTTAGGATTCAATTTACTTAGTCTAAATATTTATCCAATTATTCGGGACTCAGTTTAACGATTCCGGCCAACAATATAATAAAACGACAATTTTAATACAAACTCAGTTTTCAACAAAATTTTGTCTTTTTGAGCGTAACTCAAATACAATTATTCGTTAATACTTGAAATTTTCCGTTGAAATATTACATAATAAACATTTAATATTGATTTATAATACTACACCGAAGTAAATTGATATAGAAAAATTCTAAAAACCATTTTTAGTGATGTCTGATACTGAACGAATAACAAGAATACAAATCGGTTATGTGTAAATGTATTTTCACTGATATGGAATGGACGGTACATGGAACAGTTATATGTAAATGGATCTTAAATCGTGATAATGACAGCAGCGAATCATAAGAGGTACTTCGTCTTCTTCGCACTTCTGATAGATCAGCCTTACTACTTGATTTAATCGAATATTTGATTCGTATGCTATACATATATGTAATATAAACCTCAATGTACAGATCAATTCAATTTAGTATTTCCAAGTAGTAATTTAATAAACTATACATATATACAATTTTGCAACGTAAGAATATTTTTACTAGTGGTTTCATTTTTGGTCAATAAACCGTTGTTCAAACGATAGTATATTTTATTGTCGTTTATTTAAATAAAATTTAAGAAAAAAATGTTGCCTATTTGATTTTGTATTTATTTTTATTTTTTACATTTTATTTTTATTATATTTTTTCCTGAAGCCTTAAGTATCGAAATGCATTATATTACTGAGAACTTATATTATTAAGATGTAATAGCAACTACAATATGATAAAATTCGATCAAAATTGATAGGCTGATTAATAATGATATTTAAACACACATATTACACATTTTATTATACCGTCGTCCTGTGCGTCATTCTTTTTTTATTAATCTAAATAAACATACTAGCAAGCAATAACATGATATTATATTACATAATGTTTGCATCAGCTTAAAACGTCGTGACGTGCGCGAGTTTACTTAAATATTGCGAACATTTTACCTATATAATTCATATTTAAATAATAACTAAGAAGTAATTGACCCTCCCCCCCATGCACTGTTGTCTCTCGTTTGATAAGTTTTTTCCCAGCAATTGTTGTACATGCAGTGTATTTGCCAAATCGATTTAGTTTAATTTCTATTTATGTGCCCTTTATATTCTTGTTGTTGTTGTTGTTGTTGTTTTTTTCTTAACGGGATTGTCGTCCGTTTTCTGTTTGTCGTAAAAAAAAAAAAAACATGTTTACTATCTAGATGACTAAATAAAACATAACTAATGAAACGGAATATAAATCTTATATATTATACTATATATACACGTAAAAGGTTGCCCCCTGCAGTAGTTGAGGTCGTATGCAACGGTGAAATAGTGGTACATACGAGTATAATAGTGGTTGTGTGTGTGCACGTGTGGTACGTATAATATAGGATGGCTGACGCAACATTGTTCGACACCTACTCATACAAACGGACGGTATTTAATTTATTCAAACAGAAACCGGGGAGATGAAAATATGAAATTCTCGAAATATCATGATCGTTTTCAATTTTACCTTCGAAAGACCGCTTTGCACAAATGCATATCATGTTTCGGAATTTCGTTCGGCGCATAATAATATTATATTCATATGAATTATTTATTCGTGCGTACAAAATAAACAGAAAAAAATAAAACTAAAACAAAAACTCCTGTCGGCATCACAGTGAGCGTCACATTCTAGCTGTATATTCACCTATTGTTGGCCAGTTTCTCTGTCACAGAGTTATCTTAAAACATCAATATCATCATACGAGAATAACGCATTATTCTTATACGAAATAGATTTCGCGTATGCAGTCCATCTAAATATTTCATCCCACTCTCGTACAACGACCACATATCTGTAAGGATGAGTATTTCAATTAGATGATACCTTATGTTATGAGAAATAACAATAATATTAAAATCACATCAAACTTGGATATGTTTTGTCCTTCGAATTGTTTATACGATACAGACCTTTTTTGATAGTGTTGTTACTACTATATTTTAATGTAAGTAAAAATAATATTTAATTTTTTTGCCATATGACATCAATCATTTGTTAACGAAGAAACAATAAAATTCAAAAATAGTTTTATTTTTTCACAACGAAACAAAATAAAAATACATTTCTGTTTAATGAATGGATTGAAAAATAATAACACACACACATATGAAATTTCTGTATTTTCTACAATTAACCTGACATAATTCTCGAAATCATCGTAAAAAGTTAATCGTTACGTCTATATTATGTATTATTGCTACATTGATATTTCAAACTTTTTTGCCAATACACAAATAATGTTACTAATTTCGTCATGATCGGTAAGTATTCAGTTCATATGCGTGTATTTCATGAAAGTAGCAAAATATTAAATATTAATTTCGAATAGAATGTTAATGATACTATAATACTATAATAGCTTTATGAAAATAATATTATGTTTCAAAAAATATGTGCAATTACTTTAGTATGTAACGATGGAGCGATTCCCAACCATACAAAACCGGTTAAATGATGCAAATAATAGTTCGATTAGATAATTTTATTTTCTAAAAAAAAATATTTTCTCAATGCGTTGGACATCTAATTCAAACAACGGTGTAATTATTCTTAGCTTCAAATGGAATAACATATAATTGAATAATAAACCGTAAACCATTTCGAGAAGACCTACCTACTATAATAATAAGTTATAGTAAATTAAATATTTTTTTTTTTTTTAATACGTTATAATTTTATATTAATCTTTTTTTTTTTTTAGAAGAAAATATACAATCTATATCTTAGACATAACAAGTATATATGCGATAAGCGAGAAAAACAAATAAACATGAATTACATACATTTGGGGAAAGTAGTAATAGAAAGACAATAACGTATAAACAGATGGACTGTAACAATATTTATGTTCACTAAAATGTTATAAATTATTTGACTGCTCAATAAAATATGTTGTCATAAGATTCTAAAGAAAAAAAAATAGGTACATTTAACCTATGAATGCAAACTCATAATGTTAATATTTATTATAAAGTCAAATAACTATAATATACTAATGAGATTAATAATAAGTCGTGGTGATGAAAATACATTTGGTAAGTAGAATCAAAAAATATTATACTATTATATTTTCATTCATTCGATAAAGCAGAAAAAATTTGGGTTCACAATTAATATGTACATTTTACTCTCCATAAAAGTTCTATGCATTAATATAAAAATGTACAACCTGTTTTGTTATTAAATATATCTTATATAAAAAATGACAAAAAACAGTTTGTGTCCGATAAAATCCGAAATTACTCAACTGATTTTAATGATATTTAATATAGAAATAGATTAGACCTTGGAGAAGGACCAGGGGCAGATTTAACAATTTTCCGCCCCTATGCCAAATTAATTTTGCCGCCCCTATCTAAAAAAAACTTAATACCTCTTTAATAAAATATCCTTAAATAAATTAATTTTTTCAATACCTACCTAATATGCAATTTTTGCTTATTATAGTATTACGAGACATTTCTTAAACAATAAGATAAGCTATAATACAATACTATCGTCGTTGTCGTAGACGAGTTCCTGGGAAAATATAAATATTATTATGCTAAAAATAAACAAATACAAAATCCACAATTTCAAGATTTTGAAGTGATAAATACAATTTTAAAAATTATGTACCTAATTTTACAAAATCTAAATTTTTAACATAATTTTGCCGCCCTCCAAAATTTGCTGCCCTACGCGGCCGCATAGTTCACAGTGCCTTAAATCCGCTCCTGAGAAGGACATAGACTACTTTTGTCGCGAAAAAATAAAAGAGGAGCGTCAGTAAAACTGATAAAGCCCGAAAGAGCAGTAGAAGGGCAGTTGTTGTTTTATTGTTACTATAACAACTGAAAAAAAGAAAAAGTACCCCACCATCATACCTCAATGTGCACCTTTTTTTTTTTTTTTTTTTTTTTTTTTCCCTTTTTGAACCGACGACGCCGCGGGAACTGCTGTTCGCATTGCTTCCGCGGCGCCGCCATCGTTTATTTGAACAATAACTTTACATGGGTGGGTGGTAGACGGGACAGTATCCCCGACTTACCCCCGTTCTTGGCTTATATGAAATATACAGGGTGGGTAGTAGACGGGACACTTCCCCGACTTACCCCCGTTCAAGGCGTTACATTTGGAAATCTTAATTTAATCTTATCTTATCTTGGTTTGTGCGTTTCTTTGTGCTCTCACTGCCTTCTCGAATCAGCCTCATCCTCCCGTTCGTCCGATTCCTTAGTAGACATGATCGATTCGATCATCGCGATCAACTCTTCCCTGTTCGCCTTGGCCTGTATTATGAGTCGTTTTCTGGTTCTCGGCTCCTCGGGCAAGTCTGTCGAATTTGGACCACATAGGATTTCTTCAACGTCGCCGGCATTAGGAGGTCGTCCTAAGATCGCAGTCAGACGGGCGCGGTCATCGTTCCATCTGGGACACACAAACAAGGTGTGATCGGCCGTGTCGTCCGGGTCCTTGCAGTAAACGCAGTAGCTGTCCTCGGCTCTCTTCATCCTCGACAGATAGCTCCGGAAGCAGCCATGTCCGGAGAGAGCTTGAACGACACGGAACGATAGACATAGGGTGGTCTTTGAGAGCCACCGCGCAATGTTCGGTAGTAGCCGGTGCGTCCATCTGCCCTTATTCGACCGGTCCCATCTAGATTGCCATGAGCTTATTGAGATGCTTCTCTCCTCCGCTTTTACCATGGCAGTTGTTTTGGTAGGGTCAGCGTCCTCTTCAAGCCGATTCTTTATTCTTGCCCGTTCATGAGCCACAAGGTCCGCTGGCAGCATGCAGGCGAGTACCGACGACGCTTCATCTGATACCGTGCGGTATGCCCTGATCGTCCGGAGGTTTGTTATCCTTTGTGCCCTAGCCATGGCCCTTCTATTTTTGGCGGTCTTGATGCCGACTGTTGCCCACGTGGGAGATGCATACAACAGCTTACTATTCACTACCGAGCCGAGCAGAGCCCGTTTGGCCTGAGCCGGACCGCCGACGTTGGGCATCAATCTTCCTATTGCTCTCGCTGTCTCGGCGGCCTTCTTGGATGTTTTAGCAATGTGAGCCGTGAAGGACAGTCTCGTGTCCAACTCGACTCCCAGGTACCTGATTGAAGGCCTAACCGGGATTGTGTGGCCTTCGACGAGCAACATCGGGTTATCGTACTTGTTTTTGCGGGTCAGGACTATGGCCTCTGATTTTTGCGGTGCTAGCTGCAGGCCTTTTTCACGCATCCATGCGGAAATCTGTTCGAGAACTGGGTTTAACAACTGGGCAGCTGCTGGTCCAGTCCGTGCTGTGCCGATAACGGCGATGTCATCCGCAAAAGCCACTAGCTGCACTCCTGATGGCATTTCTGTGTCCAGTAGATCGTCATAAAACGCGTTCCAAAGTGCGGGACCGAGGACGGACCCCTGAGGAACTCCGCACGTCACGCTTATGCTGGAGAGTGACTCGCCGACTAGAAGAGTCCTGTTATGTAGATAGGACCTGAAGATGCCGTTGAGATAGGAAGGGACCATTTTCTTCCTGATTGCTGCGTCTATGCACCGCCATGGAGCGGAGTTGAAGGCATTGCGCACATCGAGTGAGACCGCAACGCACAAATCTCGGTGTTGGACTGCGCCCAGAGCGGCCCCGTGAGCTGCGCGAATCACCCGATCTATAGCATCCTCGGTTGACCGTCCATGGCGGAACCCATATTGGTTGTCTGACCTCTGCCCGGTCTGGTCTAGATGTTGATTTAGCCTCTTGAGCAGGAGACGTTCGAAGAGTTTGGCCATGGAGTTTAGCAAACAGATCGGCCTAAAGCTCGATGCTTCACCAACAGGTTTGCCCGGACCCTTGTGGAGTAGTACGAGTCTGGCATTCTTCCAGATGGCCGGGAACTCTTGACGAGAGAGGCAGCAGTTGAAGGTCCTCAGTAGCACCTGTGGAGCTATTTTTGCTACTCGAAGCAAGAGTTCGTTAGGTATACCGTCCGGTCCTGTGGCTTTCCCGGATGGAAGCCGACGGCATGCTTCGTGTAGCTCTTCCACGGAAAACTGATGGACTGTTGGGTCGAGGGGGTCGTCGGAGAGGCGGGGCTCAAGTGACCAGTCTGTTTCCGGAGGGTCTGGAAACAGGTGTTTGACAATCGAGTCCTCTCTCCCGCGAGCTTCGACGCCTGGGCGCTTTCGACCGATCTTCCTCGTTACAACCCTATAAGGTAGGCCCCAGGGATCATCATCGACAGCCTTGCACAGATCGGACCAGCTCTTCTCTTGCGCCTTACGTATAGCATTGCGGAGCTCTTTTCGTTTCGCAGTATAATCATCCCGGAGAGCGTCCATGGTCTCCTGATTGTCGTGTCTCCGGGCGGACCGTTGATGTGCCCTGCGTGATTTGTTGGCCGCTTGTCGGAGTTCAGCCAGATCCTTTGACCACCAGTGTACTTGTTTCCTGCCCGATCTCTGGGGTGCTCTTGGGGGCATGCAAGAGTCGCACGCGGCCTCCAGGAAGTCCATCAAGCGTTTAGCTGCCTGGGATGCGGTGGTATCCTCCTCAACTTCGGGATGGGCCTTGTTTGCCAGAAATGAAGACAGAGCAAAAGGATCCAACTTGCGGTATGACCATCCTTTCGCCGGGGAGCTGCCGTTGTCGTCGAGGTCTTGCGCAAGGTCCAACGTGAATTCGATATATCGATGATCGCTGGCGGAATATATGTCGTCCAAAACCCTCCATCCACGTATTTCACGAGGAGCTGAGAGCCGGGAGAAAGTAACATCGATTATGGATTCTGCATTGATCCGTCGGTAGGTGGCTGTGGAGCCGGTGTTTTCGATGCAGAGGTTAAGGCTCGCCGCGAGGTCTGCAAGCTGATCGCCTCTCCTGTCGTTGCGGTCAGAGCCCCACTCTTGCGACCACGCATTGAAATCCCCACCGATCAACATGTGGATTTGTGCGTCACAGTCCCGTACAGACTGGTGGATGTCCTCTAGGAATGTGACGAAATTTTCCTCCGAGTCGTTCCGGGAGTTATAACAGCTGTATATTCTCAGACCCCGTACCTGAATCCAGGCGAAGCCGCGTCCTGAGCCTTTTGCCTCGGAGACTAGATCCGCTGCAATCAGGCCTACAGAACAAGTACCGTCGTCGCTACTGACCCACCTGTCGTCGTTGGACGGGATCCAATTTGGTTCGGACACAATTAGCGCTTGGGCACCCCTCGCGGCCGACGTCTGTTGCAGCAGGTTCTGCGCCGTAGCACTCCTTTGTAGGTTGATCTGCAAGCAGCGGATAATCATCTTGAAACTTGCTTCCACACCATTAGTATTTCTTTCCTGGCTCCACATGCAGCGGAACCAGGTCGGTGTGCCGTTCTCGGGAGACCGGCTCTGTCGCACGCGACGCATCGGTCGGCTCCGTTGGGGCAGGTTTTCTCCTGATGTCCATCTTCCCCGCATCTCCTACATGCCTGTGCCAGATCTGGTCCATTGCAGGCTGACGAGCTGTGCCCAAAGCCATGGCATCGGTGACACCTCGGAGGGTCGGCTGCTCTCAGGCGGACTCTGCAGCTGATCCAACCGATCTTAACTGTCCTGAGGGAGGCCGCCAAGTCCCGCGGAACTATAACGGTAGCTACCTGTTGTCCCCGCTTAGTGTGCCATAGACCGGTGAGACGGATGTCCTTCCGGTTCATTGACGCTACCAGGTCATCGGCTGCACCCTTAACTTCCGACTGGATGGCGGTTAAGACTTCCTCTTTTGTTGCTGCGGCGTCGATGTCGACTACCTCGATGAGCGCCGTTGGTGAGAGTCTGACAACCGATCCGGCATCTTCGTCCGAGTTGTCGGTGATCATTGTCCGGATTCTGTCGGCAGCCAAGTTTGCCGCTTTTCCTCGACCGAATTCTATGAGAAGGTCACCGGCGCGGGTCCTTCTCATGGCCGTAATCTTAGCACCACCGGTATCAGGGCACTTTGTTTTAACCGCCTGAACTACGTCCATGTAAGTCTTGCCCTCCTTAACCTTGACGAGGACAGCTGGAGCGCGAGGGCGCGGAAGCTTCACCTGTGATTGAAGATCCGGCGGTGGGTGCTCGGTTGGTTTTGGGACGCTGGCGAGTGGTCTTGCGGCTGACGACCTGTGACCAAGTCGTTGGACCCCGACCAGGTGTTGAGGGTGCGGCTTCGGGTAACGGTGGGGAGTCCCTGATTTCAACTACTTCGGTGGTCGAGTCCGTTGTTTTTGCCCTCTTCTTCCCGGCTCTTTTTCTTTTATTTCCAGATCCTGCTGGAGGGCCATGGTCTGTTCGTGTTGGCGTCGTTTCGGATGAGGAGGTTGTCATCAAGGATTCGGTTTGCGTGGCCGAATCCTCCATGGTGACGACTTCCATGCTTTTTCCATTTTCCTCTTCCCCGTTCGGAACTACATCCTTCGCTTTCTTTCTGTTAGGCGACCGTGGAGCTCTTCTGGCTGCCAGGGACACGAGGGATGAGAGTATGCCCCTCAACATATCCTGAAGAGGATTATCATGTATGCTCGATGCCGCTGCAATGTCGCACTCCATAACAGCGAGCTTACACTTGCTTACAAGCCCTTCCAGCGCCTTTGTGAAGTACTCGTCATCTTCCTCGGCCGGAATCATGGTCGCTGAGGACTTCCTCTTCAACCTAGAGGATTCCAGTAGCATGTCCGCTAAACGCGAGTCGCCGTTCCGAGATGCCGTGATCGATAAAGTCGTTGTGGGCCTTGCAGTAATGTCGATGGCCTGTCTGCCACCGGGAAGAGCCTGCTTCGCACTCTTCCCACCAGTTTGCGTTACCAGCCCCTTGGCTGGCTCCGGAAGCCTGGCTCGCCACTTCCGAGATTTTGGTGCATGGGGGGTGATGACGACACCCGGGGCGTGCACCGTCCCCCGACCGCCGGCTCTAGGGCATCCGACTCCCTTGTAGCAGTAACGTTTGTCTTGTTTGTCGTGTTCATCATGGGTTTCGGTGATGGCTTAGCCGCCGCTGACGACGCCAGCCTCGCGTCGTCTGTCTTGCCTGTCGGTAGTCCTGATCCTCCGGGACACCGGGGGGTAGATCGCTCCCCCGGTGGTGAGCTTGTCCGCGACCGCTTATTCGTCCAATCCCGAAGGGTATGGCTTATTTCGCGGCTACCCTGCATGTCTGCAGGGCGTTCCCCTATCCGCAACCTGGGGACGCGCCCCGATAGCAGCTCACGCCACGGGACCTCAATGTGCACCTAGAAAATAGTGAACGTATCTATTTCACGGAAAATAATTTTCAAGACTATCCTCTTCTTCAAAAACGACACTCAAACTTTTTTTTTTAATTCTGTACTAGAGTTTAATTTCCAAGAACTTTTCTGTACGTCAAGGTAAAAAAAACGCCCGTGTTAAATAAAACAGCTGGCGGTGGAGTTGGTTTATTGCAACTTTTATTATTACAATAAACTTTACTGCTAAAAACGTTGAAAAACGTATACTCGTAAGTATTAATTACTTGTTTTTCATTTTATGATTAATATTTTATTTTAAAATCACAAAAATAATCTAATAACACAATACTAACGTATTAAAAGAGAACTTAAATCGACTAATCAAATTGCGTCTTAAAAACATAACTCAACGAATCAGGGACAAGAGAGAGTCGTGCATAAGTATTATAGAACAGCGTAATGAACGTCTGCGACAAGTAATACCGAAAACAAGGGAAGCACAAAAAACACATAATAATAAAAGCGGTCAACATTTATATTTCATTAAATGTTGATGTTTCACGCTATTTTACATGTAAAATCAAAAACATCACCAGAAATATTCTTAAAACAAACATTTTGACTTTTAAGTTTAAAGGAGTAATTGTCCTGTTGCTACGAATTCCATTGATACCGTCAGAATCTCCAATACAATTAAAAAGGCTTCAATACCCCCATTGATTTTATTTTCGCAATGACCA
>JASXSY010002504.1:0-20706 GCA_034509805.1 Sipha maydis | reverse complement strand
TATAAAAATTAAATTTTAATGATAATAGAAAAAGTAAATATCAACAGTATAACATCGTGTATTACCTTATTATTTTTTTTACATTATTTAAAAATAATTCTTCTTTTGACATTTTTAGTTTCCCCTTGTATTTAAAATTACTATGAACTAAGTGACAAAATATTTACACTGGGTGACATTTATGTCTCCTAGTGAATTAGTTGAAAAATGTACTGGGGTACTGGGTATAAGCGCAACTAAACTAATATTTTTGGTAAATAATGAAGAACTCAACAACTCACAGGGTCTTTGCCTTTATCACTATCACATCATAACATTATAAATTTTAGTATAACACCTTAGGGTTGGGAAAACATTTTAAACTTAAGAGTGCACTAGAGCCTTGTGCATCCTCCTAGTTCCACCAATGTACACAGTTTTAATAAACAAATTGTATGAACTCTATCGTCTCATATTTTAAATTCAAAAACGACCAAAAGAAATACAGACTAATTTGATTAACACTGTACCGTTAACAATGCGTTTATAAAATATTTATCCTACAGGACTGCAAATTATAAAACACAATAGTTAATTGATATAAGTAAATATATTTTTAAATAAATAATAATTAATGCAGAAACATACTTCAATTATTAACACGGTAAGTTTACATCATTTGAACTCAAAGTTAAAAAAAAGAACCGGATGGGCCTCGCTCTGCTGTACAGTTAGGGGTGGAGTGCACCTCGCTTATAGGATAGGTCATTATTATAATGGATTTGTTAAATTTGAATGCAATGATAGATATCATTGTATACGAATAACGATTCTGAACGGAGTTCATATGTTAGTCTAGAATATAATACAATGTTATTTATAAATATTATATAAGTATATTTTATTTTTAAACGAAAAATTTAGAAAAACCGAAAATTTAAATTGTCTATAAATAAGTCAAAATATGTCAAAATACTTTGAAATTTTAACCATGTATAGAAAACGTCAATATAAAGATTTAATGATAATTTCAAGTTGTTGCGGTTTTTCGTTTTTGAGTTGGGGTATTTTAAAAACACCGATATCATTTGTCAGTCTAGAACATTCTACATTATATTATATTTTACATGTAATTTTATGTCAATATTCGATGTTCAAACGCTTATAAAAAAAAATTGTGCCTATGGATTTTAATAATTTTTGAATGACATTAAGAACTACTTCTGTGGAATCTTCGATTAAATTTTCAAGTATTTTGTAGAAGCCAAATTTTTTTTATCACCGATTATAAAAATAAAATGTAAAAAAATCGAATATTTTAAATGACTATAAGTGGCTTAACAATCAATATAATATTTTGAAAAAAATATTGCATAAAAGAAATACCAATCTTAACAGCTGGTAGAAATTTCAAAAATCTGCGACTTATACTTTTTGAATTATAACAAATATTTAAAATCGTCTGAGAATAAATCGCTATTTTATGCAATTTCGTAAATATTTAAATTTCAAACAGTCATACAATTTTTTCCTCTTAGTCCGGTAGAAATTTTTTTAAAGATTTTTGAAGAGTAGCTCATAGATAACCTAGTGTTAAAATTTTGAACCTTAAGTATGAATAGAAAAAATTTTATGAATTTTTATCTACAAAATAACTTGCAAATTATCGTGATTTTTACATATTTCGTATAAATTGGAACTTTGAGCACTTATAAAAAAAAATTGTGATTTACGATTTTAGATTTTTTCTTATCAGTTAAGGAACAACTTATAAGAAACCTTGTATTAAATTTTCAAGATTTTCTGGCCGGCCAAAAAATTTTAATGGTTCTTTAAAAAAAAAATACTTAAAAAAATTGAAAATTTCAATTGTTTATAAATGGCTCAATAAAAGTCAAAATACTTTGAAAATTTAACGGTGTATAGAGAACGCTAATCTAAACATTTGGTGAAAATGTCAAGTATTTACATTAGTTGATTAGTTTTTGAGTTATAGCAAAATAAAAAAAATTGATTTTGTTGAAAACTGGTTTTGCGTAAAAACTCCCGTTTTTCCCAAATTTTTTTATGGTTTTTCCCGTCGCATTTAAAAAATATTGGAAATTTTTTACTTTTGACCCCCAAAGTACCAAATAGATTCACTTTCCTTTCAGAAAAGTTGCTACATAAGCAAATCGAAGCATTTTTACTGCCAAAAAAGGTGTCGTCAGGCACAAAAAAAAAAATAAAAAAAAAAACACACATCATTGTAAAACCAATAGTTTCCATCACTCCGTTCAGAATCTAAAATGTATACTAATTTTATTCATTATAACTAACCTTTATATTCACAGACATCTACAATTTCGGTTTTAATCGCTATAGATTACCGTATCCACTAGTGAAATTTTCTTGCTAGTTCTATTTTGTGATTTAAAAATTATAACTAACATTGGTAATTTGTTACCACCAGGGGTCAGCTCTAAGCCCCTACCTGTTCTCAGTGGTAATGGATGAGATTTCAAAGGAGATACAGGGTGAGATACCATGGTGTATGATGTTTGCGGATGATATAGTTCTGATAGGAGAAACCCTAGAAGTTGTCAATAATAGGGTAAATGAGTGGAGGTTAGCCCTCGAAGAAAAGGGATTGAGAATTAGTAGAAATAAAACTGAGTATATTGAGTATGATTTTGGACAAAGAGACCAAGAAGTTGAAGGAATGAGGAGACAACTGATGGTGATGTGATAGGTGAAGTTGAGAGCTTTAAATATTTAGGATCTTTTGTTCAAAAGGACGGGGGCTTTGACATTGATGTAAAACATAGGATTAAGTGCGGGTGGATGAAATGGAGAGAAGCATCGGGCGTGTTATGCGATAAGAGAATTCCAATGAGGCTGAAAGGTAAATTTTATAAAAGTGTAGTGAGACCAACTATGCTGTATGGTTCAGAGTGTTGGGCGGTTAACAGGAGAATAGAACAAAGTATGAGTGTCGCGGAAATGAGAATGTTTAGATGGTTGAGTGGAGTGACAAGAGAAGATAGAATAAGGAATGAATACGTGAGAGGTAGTGTTGGTGTAGCGCCAATTGTGGACAAGATGAGAGAAAATAGGCTGAGATGGTTTGGGCATGTGATGAGGTGAGAGGAAACGAATGCAGTAAGAGTGGTTATGAAGATGGACGTTGAAGGGAAAAGAGGAAGAGGAAGACCAAAAAAGAGATGGTTTGAGACTTTGGAGAATGATATGAGGGCTGTCGGTGTGTGCAGAGGAGATGTGATTGACCGAGTAAAGTGGAGGTGTAGGACAAGGGTGGCCGACCCCAAATAGTTGGGAGGATGGCGAAGTAGAAGAAGAAGAAGAACTAACATTGGTAATTTGTATAGGCATATACAATGTATTATAGTATATTAAAATAGTATATTATAGGCATATTATGGTAGTATGGCATGAGTACAATACATAATAGGACTAGATTTATTATTTTGGTCGATAACCCTATGACATAAATAAAAGTTTAAGACTGTGTTTTATGTAATAATACATTTGTTGAAGATCTGAAAAATAATAAAAACATAAATTATAATCAGAGTTTTAAAAAGATTTAACAAACATAACGCGCATAAGGCTAAAATATTAATATGTACTAAAAGAGATTGTCAGAAGCAGAGGCGCCAGGTTTTGAAAATGTCATGAGGGGCTCACTATTTTATAAACACTGACGCAGCCCGGGTAGTATCGTCCCAAACGATGGTGCCAGTCAAACGACGTTTACACATAGTTGACAACTTGTGGTAACGTCGGAGGTAAAAAAATATGAACAGATAACACAACGGTGAAGAAGATGATAAAACAAACTTATATTGTCCTTGGGTATTACAACGTGTAAATTCCGATGACAGGTGCAAAAAAGAAAATAAAATAGAAAAAAACAAAATAGAGATGTGTCTCGCAAGGCGATGTGGACATCACTTCAACCGTGGGTACGTTGTCACCGGTTCCGATAACTTTTCCCACCCTCTGCTCGGTTTCCCGAGGTTGGTGGGTATTATCGGAAACGGTGTTGTCGTTGCCCGGGTTGTGGCTGGGTAGAGAGCAGGCGCAGTCCCGCGATAGTGGTGTACTTAATGTACCTGCACTATAGCGGGACCGCGTCATACTCCCCCGCCAAGCTACACAGCCGGGTACGACTACAACTAGTATCGCTCACGGTTGGCACCTCGGTGAGGAGGGTGGCGTGTCCCGGAAGAATGGTGGATCTTCATCCAGGTCTTCTTCCGCGAGTGACGGTGGCGAGGCTTCGAGAAAGACGTCTATGGCGTCTCTTCTCGAACTTCCCGCTTCGACCACGCCTCGAGATGTCCCCGAGGTGGCAGCGTTCCCGGTACTCTCGGCGTCGGTCTCCATCGGCTCTTCGCGGGTTTTACCGCAGGGGTGGCCACCGTCTTCCGATTCGGAGATCCGTCGGGTCCCGGTGCCTGTTGCCTCGTGGACCCTCGTGACGTCGACGGGTAGCCCTTCCCTGCGGCGCCCGGCAGATTGTGTCCGACACGTGGTTTGCACCGTCGTGCACTGTTCCTCTCTGCCGTCGGCCCCTCTGATGAGGGTATCGGGATTCTCACCACCGGCGTGTTGGGCTTAGGGGTTATCCAGTGTGGTGTCCGTGGAGGTCTCGCCGTGGTCTTGGTCGGCCTTGCCCCGTAGTGCGCCGGTACCCCACACGTCCGCTTCCGCTTCGCCACAGTTGTCTGCTGTAGGGCCTGGTGGAAGGCTCTACTGCAAGCATCCCACCCACGCTGGAATGCTGCATCCAGCACGGGGTCGCTCCGTAGGTTCTCTTCCTTCATTGTCCGGATTGTCTCTGTCGTATGCGGATTGCGGGACGTCACGGCTTCTGTGGCCCGCCGCAGCATATCTGCCACTTCCCCCATCGTCAGTGGCGTGGACGGCGTTATTTTTTTGTTGGACATATTCTAAAAACATCGTCTAGTCAATTATTTGGTTCTAATATAATTTTACCATTATGTGTTTGTTAGTTTGTCCTTGGCTCGTTTTAGACACGACACGTGGAGTTTTCGTACTGGTGACTGGTCGGTGAGGAATACTCCTTTTCCGACCCGTTTCATGAATGTCACCGGTCCCCACCACTTCGGTGCGAAACCGGCGTGGAAACCATCGTGTGCCTTCGACAGATGGTGTGACTTGTAGTAGACTACGTCGCCCTCGCAAAATTTGGAGTCTTTGCTACCACCCGTCGTTGGTGTGTGACCTAAAACACGCTGCTCGCGCGCTGACCCTTCCTTTTCGTGTAAGTCGACAAGAACGTGCGTTGATGCCGATAGTACCCAGTCCCCCGGTCTTCTACATTTTCTGCCAAGAACTAATGTCGCGGGGATGTAGCCAGTTTGCTCATTAAGCCTATTCCTAATCGCAAACAGAATCGGGGCCAGTGTTGTGTCCCACGCGTTGTGTTTGCCGTTTACCAGGTGTGCCCTTAAACCTTTTTTTAACTCCTGATTACGGCGCTCAACAGGATTGGCCCTCGGGTGGTATACCGGAGTTGTCCAGCCTTCCGTTCCCCAACGATCTAACGCGCATTTCATTTCGGTTGAAACGAATTGGGGCCCGTTGTCGCTGAGACACACGCGTGGGTAACCAAAACGTGAGAAGAACTCGCGTTCGAGTGTTTCGGTTATTGTTTTCGTGGTGGCGGTACCAAGCGGGTATGCCTCGGTCTACCTGCTGAAACAGTCGGTTGCTATTAGTATATACGATTTACCCCGATGTGAGCGAGGGTAAGGACCCATCAGGTCTATACTAATAACTTCCCATGGTTGTTTCGGTGTTCTAGCGCGCATAGGGTCATCGGAACGTGTGTTAAGTGGTTTCGTGCAAGCGCATATATGAAACGCACCTACGTATAACCTGACGTCGTTTTTCTAACCCTTCCAGTATAACCTTTGCCTAACCGCCCTGTACGTTTCTTTCCATCCTGGATGGCTAGCTAAAACGTGATCGTGATACCTCCAAATGACGTGTTGTGTTTTGGACTTGGGTATTACGACGAGGAGGTTTTGGCCGATGTTTATACGTAAAAGTCTATCGGTAAAGACAAATGTGTCTGTTCCGGTTTTTGAACTTCTCGTATTGCGCGCCGGGGTGTCCGCTGTGAGGTGATGAATAATTTCGGACGTAGACAAGTCTTCGGACTGCTACGCTACGAGAACATCCATTGTGATTGGTGTGTTACTATCATTGGCGGCGAATGTAGAAAAAAGATTGTCGGTTTTGGGTCCGTGTTTTGTGTGAGTGATGGGAACCCCAACTAACTTATCTTCGAGGCTGTCCTCGTCTACTGGTTCGCCAGGCGCAGGATCGCGCGACAGTAAGTCAGGTGCCTCGTTGAGCTTACCCGGTACGTATACTGTGCTAAAATCCAAATTCGCTAGTTGTAAAGACCACCGCGTTAATTTGGAATTTTTGTCCTTTGCCCTATGTAGCCATGTTAGTGCCGCGTTGTCGGTAAAGAGTTCTAAGCGACGGGTTTCAAGGTTTGGCCGAAATTTATCCGTCGCCCAAATTATAGCCAAACACTCGCGTTCTACCGCAGAGTACCGTTTTTGTGTGTCACTAAACTTTTTGCTCGCGTACGAAACTATGCGTCTGTCCTCCGGGTTGTCATCCCGTTGGAAGAGGATTGCTCCAACGCCAATTTCGCTTGCGTCAGTTTATAAACAGAACGGTGCGCTATAATCTGGTGGTGATAGTTTCGGTGACGAGTACAGTGCGCATTTAATGTTTTCAAACGCACGCTGTTCCGTACTTGTCCATTTCCATCTCGCCCCTTGTTTTAATAGATCCGAAAGTGGGGCTATAATATCGGCGTAGTTGTCAACGAACTGACTGTACCAATTACAAACCCCCATAAATCTACGAACGTCCTTTATCATTTTTGGAACCGGAAAGTTGTTGATACACTCTAATTTCTCCGGTTGTTTCTCGATACCCTCAGCGTCTACAATGTGCCCTAAAAATAAAATTTGCGATGTGCCAATTTTACATTTTTTTGTGTGGCATTTTAGTCCAAATCTCTGTAAGCGTTCCAGAATTTTGTCTAAGTGGGCAAAATGGTCGTACTCGTTTTTTGAATAAATAACGATGTCATCTAGGTAGATCTGTATGAACTCATCTAAATATCCCCTCAAAACTTCATTCATAAGTCTTACGAAAGTCATGGGACTATTTTTGAGACCAAAGGGTATACTCGAAATTGAAAAAGACCTCTACGCGTCCGAAATGCCGTGTATTTTCGCGCGTCAGTGATAAGTGGGACTTGCCAGTACCCAGACTTAAGATCAAGTACGCTGAAAATCTTCGCGCCCCGCATTTGTCGAATCATTTTGTTTAGATCGGGCATGGGGTACGCGTCGGATACGGTCGCGTCGTTAAGTCGCCTATTGTCAACGCAAAGTCGGGCGGTTTAACCTACCTGCACTACAGCGGGACCGCGTCAACACGTCGTGTACAGTTTAACATAAATAATTTAATTTTCCTTAAATTGATTGTTAAACAATTAGTAAAATATAGTTATTTGTTGTTTTGTATGTTATAAAATTTTAATAGTATTAGTAAATTAAATTTAAATCATAAAAAACCACAATAAAAAAATTAAAAAATACCAATTTAATTTTGAAAGTTACATGCTTTTTATAAAAAATGTTTTTTCTCAATTAATTTATTATGAATATAATTAGTATTTCGAGGGCATTTTATAATTTGAGAACCGTGGGGGGCTGAGCTTTACCGTATGAAGCTCATGGGGGGGCTGCAGCCCTCGAGCCTCCTTGTACTCGGCGCTCCTGGTCAGACGTATCTATTTGTAAAGGTTTTACTCAGATCTTGACGGCCGTTGTAATAGTCGTCTTTCATTGAGTAAAATAATAGAAAGAGTTTGATTTTAAACAAATTAAGCTCCAGTAAATCCAGCTGTAAGTAAGACTGATAGGAAAAAAAATACCATTATTGATTGGTATAATCTTTGCAGGAATATATCAGTTTATTATTTCTCTAAAAGATAAATAAATAGGTAATCATGGTTGTAACTATTCAGATCGATAAATAAAAGATCTTTTTTTCGACATGTGATCATAACTGTGGTCGACTACATCGTAGGACCATTATTTATTCTAATGACGAAAATTCTTCTTTTAGAATTTACAATTATTGTGAAACAATTTAAACGAGTGGTAGGGTAGTAGATTAAGTCTTATTCGAAGGTGGGCAAATGCGAAAATCAGGCGCATAAGAATGTTAAAGTTGTTAAACCACGGGTATTTTAGAATTACAGGCGCAATATGTTTGTGTCATTTGGCGCAGTTGAGAGGTAGAGATGTTCAATTTGTTTGACAAACGTTGCGGAAAAGCTTACGATAGATGGGATCTTATCGTTGAGTCTGAGAACCAAGTAAAGAATTGAACAAGTCGACGGACATAAAGAGGAGATATGACTGAGTCAGAAATAATGAAAATAATTTTGGAATCATGGATAAACATGAACTTTTGACGGTTTGTTATTGTATAATATCCGGCAGTAATGAATGACATGAAGAAGCTTAAGTTTTTAGAAAAGGAAATATTAAGAGTAAGAATTAAAAAGAAGAAGCTTTTCAAACTAACCGATATAAAACTATTATGCGAACCAGTAGTGAGTTTGGGAAGTTGGATAGGATAAAATTATTAAATAAAGAATCAACGAACATTGGAGTATTAATTCATTCAACCAATAAAGGAAAAAACAATTAGGAATTGAAAATTATAAAGTGTTACAAGAATGAATGACCATATAAACATACAGTTCATGTATAAAAAGTGCGATCACATTGAGTCTAATTGCTATGTTTCGTGATTACCATATCCCACGGGTCTATTCCGTCTATAGAATTTGATGGCATAGGCACAACTAGAGCTAACAAGTACCATGATAACGCAGACCCGCCGTCATCATTTACTAATTAACAGAAGAAATTTTTCACTACTCATTACTATGGGTTCAGTTCAAATTTTGACAAGACGATGAAAAAGCATGATTTTATGAACCAAATTTTGATTTTGGATATTTCTGAGTAAAACAAGAGCCATAACACGCCGAATAACAATAATTGTCTAACTTAATAATTATTTCGTATATTGAGCTTATCACTAATCGTTTACACGTTTAAATTTACTTTAACAAGCAAGTAATCAAACCGAAAAATCAACAACATACGCATGTACTCTTACCAATACTTGTCACTAAGCACTAGCATCGGAAGGTCACACGTTGAGAGTGCAACCGCGAATAGTCATGGAGGGAGTAGTTACTTGTCATAAGTAAATAGAACTGGATTCTATTCACTCGCACTCTCAGTTTTACTACTAAGTTTTAATACTAAGTACTATTTTTATTGTTTACACGCAATGTGTGAGTGCGAGTTATAAGTATTAATAACAAGTATTACTACTTGTCACTCGCACTATCACTACTCTACTCGTGGTTGTACTCGCAAAGTGTGACTGTCCGATGCTAGTGCTTAGTGACGAGTATCGGTAGAAGCACATGCGTATTTTGTTGATTTTTCGATTTGACTACTTGCTTGCTACTTAAACTGTAAATTTAAACGTGTAAACGATTCGTGATAGTGCGAGTGACAAGTACTATGCATCTTTTAAGCTATATACCTGAGTGGCGGAAGAATACGCAAGTTGGCGAGCGTTAACTAAACCAGTACCAAAAAAAATTATAGAAGTTTTATGGGATATCTAAATAAGTTTGGTAGGATTTAGACTTTAGTAAGGAAACTCTCCTCAATTATTAATTATTGATGATTATAGCCCCTGAACAACATTTTTATCACTTAAATCACTGCCTGAAAGGGCTTTATCCCTCCTCAAGTTGCGCCTATGTCTAAGGAGTAAAGGGTAAATGTTCCGCTTTTGAAACTCGTGTGGAAAGAAACTCTGGGGCCAGAGCCGTATTTAGGCATAGGTCCTATAGACCCTAGCCTAGAGCGGAGACATTCAGAGGGTGGCAAATTTTAACGATTTTTTTTTTTACAAAATTACAAAAAGTATTTTTCATTTGATGAAATTAAATGTTACTATTTTTTTTAATAGAAAACTTTTTTTTGTACATATTATATGTAATATAATTTAGAATTGCAAATCAAACTGTAAACATTCTTCGTCCGTTTGCTTAACATTAAACAGCTACATACATGTACCTACTATATTAAAATATTATACATAGTACCATTGATTATAAATACTAGTAATACTAAATAGTATTTATAATCAATGCCAGTAAGCATATACAAAACAAAACATACATGCCTTCAACACGAATTTGGTTTTTCATACTGTGGATTCAAATTCAGTAATATACAGTTAGTAAGTAAGTACAGTAAGTAAGGTATACAAGATATAGTAGATAATAAATCTTAAACGGCTCCCGATCGGTCCTCGGTTCATAAAAAAAAAAAGTAGATAATAAATCTATAGCTAGATAAAAATGGGGAAATACCCGCTTATCGTTATGGAGCCACTTGTAATTATCCTTCATAATCGACTTTTAATTGTGATGATTTAATTGATGTATTTGCTGAAGAAAAAAGTAGAAGAAAGATATAAAGTTTTAAGTATAATTAATTTGTAAATTGCATAACAAGATATTTCGTGCAATTTAATTTTCATTAATAATGTATTTTTTTGTATAACATTATAATCTAACAAGTTGTATATTCAAATATGTTTTATAAATAATTTTATAAAGGATGGGGGGAAGGCGACAAATTGGAAATTCCTAAAGGCGGAACAACCTTAAATACGCCAATGTCAGGAGCATGTGTACGGCGAACCGGTATGCAACGGATATCCTTATGTGATAAAGGCTGGCGTACGCGTTTGGCCAAGGTAATTTTTCCTGCTCTCGTACGGTACCGCGTGTAAGGATGTCGAAACCGGTTCTCACGTGATAAGACGCGTAAGATTGGGGGGTGGGAGGATGGAGAAGAATAATCGTCAAATCGGAAACCGTCCAGAGACCCGACGGCAGACGACCAAACACTTCCGCGGACAACTGGAGGAGACTCGACTGACGGACCGGGACGAAGCGAGACGGTGGTCGACGAAGCCGAACGTGCCGCCACCTGTTGGCAAATATGTGCATCGCTGCGAGAATGTACGTGTAAGAGAGTGCGACCGATCGCGTGCGTATGTACGTCTCCGCAGCATCCGGGCCGTGTAAACGCGCTACGAGTGACGGCGAATGACAAACGCGGAACACGCATCTCGCTGACAAAGGTTTATCGACAGTTTTGCCGCCACCGAACGGCCATCGGGGATCGCTCTTCATTTATATTTTCTCGACCTAGTCCGCTGCCGTCTCGTGTACGGCTCGAGACCGTGTGTGTCGGACCCGTCAGTATCGGTCCGATTGCCGACCAGCTGCAGCAGCACCACGTCTCGGCATACGCATGTACGCGCGCGACGCACCCGATGACCACCGTCGCTGGCCGTTAAAGTCTCTCGATTGACGCGCTGCCCCGTCGACCGTCCGCCGCCGCCGCTCCGAAACATGATCACTCGACCCATCGTCCCATGGCCCAGTATGAGTTCCTGCCGCTGTGCGACGTGCTCTTCAACATCATCTCGCTGGCCGCTTACTTCTGCGACATCGTATTCGACGTGGTCATGGGCTACGCGCTTTACTCGTACGGCCGCTACGTGCCGTTCGGTCTCACTATGTTGTTCGTAGGCGCGTCGGCCACCGTCGAGCAAACCATGTCTCTGCGCTGGTACCTGGCCGCGCGCACCGTCAGCGACAAGTCTACGGTGTCCGACCGGCTGAAGCGCTCAGCCGTGCAAGGGTTACACTTCGTTCAACTCGGCGTCCTGTGGAGGTAATCGAAACGCTCAAACACCAATACCATCCGAATAGTTTCTGCTAATCCATACCATTACTTTTATGACCCAGGTACTTCAAACTTTTCCTGCCCGTCGATCTCAGGTATGTCAAGTTCGAGGTACGCGACCTGTGTATGTTGCGCTTGTTGCACGCTTTCTGTGAGTCCATGCCACTGCTACTGCTGCAGTCCTATCTGCTGTGGACTGATGAAGGCGCTTGGAAACACTTGCGAGACCTAAACAAAGTAGCCATTACCTTGTCTACTGTCAGCGTGTGCTGGGCCCTTGCCTCTTTCGGCAAAAATGTACGCATGCAAAACGTCCACAGACTAGTCCTCACTTGGCTCGGTGTCATATTTCAGGTATGAAGTCTACCTCATGTTATACTGATAGTAGTGTACATACAGCTTGGTCTTTTTAAATTTGTGTGTAGCAGTTAATGTACAATTTGTACGCAGTTCAACTGCTTGTAGTTTTGGTGGATAGGTTGAAAGTCTTCAATCCAGGGACTATAGTCTAAGACTGAATCTAATTCTAGAGCCACAAATCCCTAATTACATGAAATATAGAAACTTAAATTAAAGATCTGAAAACAAAATGTATTATATCTCAATGAAAAATACTAATATTTTTCAAGTCTATCTACCAAAATTTTACTATTTTAAATTTCTTTACTTTGAAGTTATTTTCTATACATTGAAACCTCTATATAGTGAACTGCCACGGGGAATTAAAAATTGTCCACTATAGAGAGTTGTCCACTATTGAGAAAACCTATTACGCATACATTTATATGCGCATACATTTTTGCCGGGGAATTTAGAAGTGTCCACTATTGGGAAAGGTCCACTATTGAGAGGTGTCCATTAATAGAGGTTTCACTGTATACGAGTAATTTAATTTTGATATTTATCCAACACAAATATGCATAAATAAAAAATTTAACAAATAAATTTAACAAAGTTACAAAAAAGTAATTGAGTACCAGAACCTAAAAACTATAAAACAAATTGGACCATACTATTTAATTTTTTTTAATTTAATAAAAACAATTATCTTATGAATATTTTCTTAGTATAATTTTTCTAATAAACAATTTCCATCAGAGCTGTCATGTACATAAGTTCATATATAACTTAATAGTTTGTTTTTATTTTTCAGTTCCTTTGGCGCTTGGGTACTGTTGGAGCCAGGGTTATTTCATTGACTGCCTATGCAGCTATGTACAAATATTGGGTACTTTTAGTACTTGGTTTGCATTGGTTATCGATGCTACTATGGTTGCATTCACCTAAAAATGTGTTTCACGGAGAGCGAATGTCTTCCAAACGTAAGGCATTCTTGTTTGCTCTTCTAGCATTTGTGTTCACTTTTGAATATGTGAATCTATTAGAAAATAACCATAGAGAAAAAATGGTGAGTATTTCATTGTAGAAATGTAGCAACAAATATATTGAAGCCTAATTATTTATAATAATGTTTAAGTAATGCATTAATCTGTCAGTATACAGTATTTTTTTCATACCTACTTAATTTTATAATAAATACCTGTTTGTTTAAATTATTTTGATTTTTTCTCCTGTCTAAGTTTTCTTATGTTTATTTTATTGTTATGTGTTGTGGCATTGAAATATAATATAACATCAATTACATCAATTAATTTGATTCTTTATTGATCATAAATCTATTACTGATCTATCTGTTATTTTTTTTTAAATTTGTAATATTATTATTTAATATGTACATATTTTTGGAATTTATAAAATGAAATTTATCTCAACAATTAATGAATTGCTTAATTAATATTTAATAAATACATTTTTTCCCTCTAATTATATATTAATTCAATGTAGTAGTTATTTATTATCTTAATTATTTATATGTTCTTTTTCAGTTAATGTTTTATGTAGTGATGGCATTAGAAAACGCTCTCCTTATGTTTGTGTGGAGCTTGGGTAGTGGTGATGCGATTAAACCATTTGTTGTCTTTGGACTGTTTTGTTGCGGTCTTTTGTTTATGGCAATTTACTACCAATTTTTTCATGTAAGAAGATTAAAATATGAATCTGGCGGTAGATTGAGTACTACAAATAGTAACAATTCAACAGCCAAATTAGCGTTGGAAGCCAAGTATAAAAATCAACTAAATGTGCCTAATGGCAAAGTGTGTATAAAATTAATCACAGATTTTATAATAATACACTAACTGAATATTTTATTTTTTAGGCTGACCTTATACGAAGGCATAGCTTCAGCAGTGTATATGAGAACATACCACCAGGAGGTTTCCACAATCAAGCTATTTCTAATGAACCACCGCCAACTTTACAAAGAAACCAGAGGTATTACAGTGCATTACCTGCTAGTGTACATAATGGTATACCAGGTGTTTTCAACTGTCGTTTCACTAATCCATATGTGGCAGCAATGCAAAAACGTAAGAAAAAAAAGCCTACTACGTTTGTACCTCCACCATCTGGTACGAGTGGCAGAGACAGTGTTGCATTTTGGTGTAAGCCGCCCCCTTCAATCCATAGTCTACAAGGTTCCAGTGAAAATGAGAGTGTTGGTTCTCATGTTGATATTCGACAGAAGTTGCAGGAAAAAAGGCAAAATCAATTAGCTGAACTCAGAGCAATTGAAGAGGAAATTAGACAAGGCAAGCTAAAGAGACCGACTGAGAATGGAGAAGTTCTCTTATCCCCTCAAGGATACCTACAACAACAGAATTGGATAGCTCCACCTTATAGGTAAGAAATCGTATCTCTCAATATTAATATTTTCTTATTAAATACATATTCAAGTATTGACTTTAGTTGTATTCTTAGCCCACAAGATAACAATGCTCAAACAAATGACCAAGTGTTCACATTAATGTACAAGTCATACAAATCGCCATCTGATTTAGACTCTCAAATATCACTACCACGTTCATACACATTGCCCAGGGAATTTAAATTCTATAGAAAAGTAAGGCCTAGAAGAACGGTTCGGTCTGATCATGTTGTTGCGTCTACTAACTCTAGTGATGGAGATGTAGACTCAGGTGATGATGAATCTGACACATCACAACCTAAATTATCACCACGACCCTTACGACTGCCTGATCGTAATGTTCTTGCCATTCGACATGAAACCAAACTATAAGTCTTACGTATAAAAAATTAAGTGAATTGTTTTTATCTTTTATATTATTATACTAAAACATATATTACTTTTATAAACTATTTGTATATACTGTTTTATAATGTTTTTTATTATTATTGTAATTACTATTATTTTTTTTATTTTTCATTATTATAACTTGCATTTTAAATACTGATAATAATTTATTAGTTAAAATGTATAATATATAAATCACCAACTATTAAAATACAAAACAAAATTAAAATGAAGTACAACATTTCAAATAATTTAATTGAGCCTAAATTATACATGTTTTTTTTTTTTAAAAAAAAAAAATACTTATAATAAGATTATGTTACGAAGAAATCAACTATCTTTTTAATCACACATATCCCTCTCTTCAGTTTCTTCTTCTTCTATGTACTCTTCATCTACTGATGCTTCCTGTAATATAATTGGTCAGATTTAATTTAATTGCTGGTGTACAATATAATATAAAAATTATTAAATATATTAAAAACTTTACCTGGTACTGTTGATATTCGGATATCAAATCATTCATGTTGGATTCAGCTTCAGTAAATTCCATTTCATCCATACCTTCCCCGGTGTACCAATGTAAGAAAGCCTTTCTTCTGAACATGGCAGAAAACTGTTCAGATATGCGTTTAAACAGCTCTTGGATGGCTGTAGTATTTCCAATAAATGTAGAACTCATCTTAAGACCACATGGCGGTATGTCACAAACTGCTGTTTTCACATTATTTGGAATCCAATCAACAAAATAGCTGGAATTTTTGTTTTGAACATTCAACATCTGTTCGTCCACCTCTTTCATAGACATACGGCCACTATTAATTTAAGAAATAAATTATTAAAAAAATAAATAACATTCATTGTATTTAAAGCTCTGTTGACATTCATATAAACAAAGATCATATTAAATTTTAATATAGGATTCAAATTAATTTATTATTGTAAAATAAGTAGATTAACATATTTTCAAAATATAAAATGTTTAAATAATTGACCATATTCTATATTATCATCATACAGTATATAAACAAACACAAATAAATTGTTTTAAAGATCATTAAACTTTGAATAACCTTTACAACATACACACTATAGTCAAAGTCAAGCTATAGCGTGAATAATAAACTGAATAAAATTATAATTAACATTAATAGGAAAAAAAAACCATCTTAAGGTTTTGAAAAAATATATTAGTATAAGCCTTGTAATATAGATCGGAAGTATTAGAAAAGGATATGAAAAATAAGTAAAATTATAATTACAAATTTCAAAACTAATATTGTCTAGACTTATCCGTACGTGTGGTAGGAACCTTTGATGACATGGGATGGCGAATAGTCTGCGAATCAGTAATGAACATAAGCTTGAAGGGAATTCGACTGATATATTTTGTATAGTATCAAAATAAAATGGATATCGTCTGATTTCAAACTCACCTCTCTCAAAAATGCCTTTTATTACTCGTTAATTTGGCTCTAGATTGAGTACGGATCAGTCCTGTGGGACCCCTTTCAGTGGCGTCATTTTAGTTTGTAATAGAGGGGCGTAAAGGTTTTGACCGGCCCAAATGAGTAAAAAAAAAAACTTGTCGCTTCGCTCGTAAGAAAATATTTACTTATATTTTATCAAATTACCATACTCACTTCACTTGTTTTCAGATTTAAATATATTTTTTTTTTTTTGTGATTGGGATTGGAAGCGACGATTTTCTGTTTTATCTAATACACGCGTAGCATGAAATTATAGACGTATTTTATTTCCAATGTACCGATTAATCTAAAGAAGCCATAAGAATTATGAAAACAGAAATAAATTTATCATCAAGTCTTCTTGAGATCGACTTTTCCATGTTTTTGATTTAAACTTTTCCAAAAATTAAAATATGTCATTTTAGATTCTAAACGGAGTAAAGAATGTATTGATTTTACAATGATGTGTGTTTTTTTTTTTTTTTTTTTTTTTTTGTGTCTGTCGACACGATTTGGGGCAGTAAAAATGCTTCGATTGCCTTATGTAGCAACTTTTCTGAAAGAAAAGTGAATCTATTTGGTACTTTGGGGGGTCAAAAGTAAAAAATTTCCAATATTTTTTAAATGCGACGGGAAAAACCATAAAAAAATTTGGGAAAAACGGGAGTTTTTACGCAAAACCAGTTTTCGACATAATCAAATTTTTTATTTTGCTATAACTCAAAAACTAATCGATGTAAATACTTGAAATTTTCACCAAATGTTTAGATTAGCGTTCTCTATACACCATTAAATTTTCAAAGTATTTTGACTTTTATTAAGCTATTTATAGACGGTTGAAATTTTCAATTTTTTTAAGTATTTTTTTTTTAAATAACGATAAAATTTTTTTGGTTGCCCAGAAAATCCTGAAAATTTAATACAAGGTTTCTTATAAGTTGTTCCTTAACTGATAAAAAAAAATCTAAAATCGTAAGTCACAATTTTTTTTTATAAGTGCTCAAAGTTCCAATTTATACGAAATATGTAAAAATCACGATAATTTGCAAGTTATTTTGTAGATAAAAATTCATAAAATTTTTTCTGTTTATACTTAAGGTTCAAAATTTTAACACTAGGTTATCTATAAGCTACTCTTCAAATATCTTTAAAAAAATTTCTACCGGAATTAGAGGAAAAAATTTTATGACTGTTTGAAATTTAAATATTTACGAAATTACATAAAATAGCGATTTATTCTCAAACGATTTTAAATATTTTTTATAATTCAAAAAATAAAAATCGCAGATTTTTGAAATTCCTACCAGCTGTTAAGATTGGTATTTCCTTTATGTCATATTTTTTTCAAAATATTATATTGATTTTTAAGCCACTTATAGGCATTTAAAATATTCGATTTTTTTAATTTTTTTTTTTTATAATCGGTGATAAAAAAAATTTGGCTCGTACAAAATACTTGAAAATTTAATAGAAAATTCCACAGAAGTAGTTCTTAAAGTCATTCAAAAATTATTAAAATCCATATGCACAATTTTTTTTTATAAGCGTTTGAACAGCGAATATTGACATAAAATTACATGTAAAATATAATATAATGTATAATATTCTAGACTGACAAAGATATCGGTTTTTTTTAAAATGCTCTAACTCAAAAATGAAAAACCGCAACAACTTGAAATTTTCACCAAATCTTTATATTGACGTTCTCTATACATCGTTAAGGTTTCAAAGTATTTTGACATATTTTGACTTATTTATAGACAATTTAAATTTTCGATTTTTGTAAAAGTTTTGTTTTTAAACATCTATAAAATTTAATTGGTTGAGCGAAAACTCTTGAAAATTTTATACTAGGTTTATAATAAGTTAAACTTATCGTAACTAAAAAATATCGGTGATCGGTTAACTCAATTTTTTTTATAAGCCCTTAATGCTCAAATTTGTATAAAATGTGTAAAAATCACGATAATTTGCAAATTATTTTGTAGATAAAAATTCATAAAATTTTTTCTGTTCATACTTAAGGTTCAAAATTTTAACACTAGGTTATCTATGAGCTACTCTTCAAAAATCTTTAAAAAATTTCTACCGGAATTAGAAGAAAAATTTTTATGACTGTTTGAAATATAAATATTTACGAAATTGCATAAAATAGCGATTTATTCTCAAACGATTTTAAATATTTGTTATAATTCAAAAAGTATAAGTCGCAGATTTTTGAAATTTCTACCACCTGTTAAGATTGGTATTTCCTTTATGTCATATTTTTTTCAAAATATTATATTGATTTTTAAGCCACTTATAGGCATTTAAAATATTCGATTTATTTACATTTTATTTTTATAATCGGTGATAAAAAAAATTTGGCTCCTACAAAATACTTGAAAATTTAATAGAAGATTCCACAAAAGTAGTTCTTATTGTCATTCAAAAATTATTAAAATCCATATGCACAATTTTTTTTTATAAGCGTTTGAACAGCGAATATTGACATAAAATTACATGTAAAATATAATATAATGTAGAATGTTCTAGACTGACAAACTATATCGCTGTATGCAACTGCCAACCCATCCTAATTGAAAAATATATTTATCGTTTCAAAATAAAATATACTTTTTACAATGTTTATAAATAACAATGTATTATATCCTAGACAAACATATGAACTCCGTTCAGAATCGTTATTCATATACAATGATATCTATCATTGCATTCAAATTTAACAAATCCATTATAATAATGACCTATCCTATAAGCCAGGTGCACTCCACCCCTAACTGTACAGCAGAGCGAGGCCCATCCGGTTCTTTTTTTTATTTACTCTTTTTAGTATATAGTTTTTAAGATTTTGAAGGAATAATATAAAAAATCTGAGAAAATCGATCTAAAGTAGACTTGATGAAAAATTTATATCTGTTTTTATAAATTTGTCGTTTCCTTTTATCAATCAGTATGTTGGAAGTAAAAAACGTCTATAATCCTGTTATGCGTGTGTTAGAGAAAGACAGAAAATCGTCGCTTCCAATCCTTTTAAAACTATTTTTATTAGGCGACAACATAATTTGCAAATATGAGGAAGTAGATATTTTATAAAAACAACTATATTCCTATACCAATTAAAACTTTTAAACTGTTATGAAAATTGTTATTGATTAACATAAATATTAGTTTATTAAAGGATATGTGAGAATAATTTCTTAGTAAATACATGGTATAATATTTTCTGAAAATATTATAAAAATAGGCATGTTTTTACGTTAATAAAATATAATAATAATTACATTTCAATAACCTGAAACCGGCCTATCGAACTGCTTTTAAAATCAGACAGGGGCAAATGCCCGCCTTGTCCCTCCCCAAATGACGCCACTGACCCCCTTCCCACACGGCTTCAGACTGCTACTTTAGAGCGAGTTCAAAGGTGTTTTTTATTTAACACCAGTTATGTACTAGATAATTGTCCAACCCTTTCACGACTAATCTGCAGTTCTCCATTACCAAGGTTTATTAATTACAACTAATAGAAGAATAAATAGCAGCATAAAGTTCCTTACTAATCATATTGACCTTTCTGCTCAAGTTCCATCGCTCCTTTCCCTTTTAAACATACACGTCCAACTTGCTCTACCGTTTCGTTTTCTATTCGAAACGCTCTTCTGATATCAATCAAAATAATTCAATTGACCGATTATTGTGTCTAGCCATCATTCACCCTTCATTCCCGCATTGATATTACCAGACTCTTTTATAGGAGGAGGCAAACTTCATACACAGATTCATGTTTATATACATTCCTAGTGCGATATAAATAACAACATTTCGAAGAAAAAAAAGGCCATGGATAGGGCGAGTGCCCCCTCCCGAGGACGCTCCTGCATTTCTGTTGCAGTCATACCTAGTCCCGAGTCACTTTTACTGAACTTGTAATATTTGTAAATAACAACTATTGTATTTAAAGCCAAACCCGTATTTAATTAAAATAAAATAAAATCACCGGAATATGGCGGCCACGGTAAGATAACGACCGTGTCGAGGATCGCAGGCTACCATCATGTTCTTGGCATCGAACATTTGTTGAGTGAGCTCGGGCACGCTCATGGCCCGGTACGATTGGCTGCCGCGGGCCGTGAGTGGCGCGAACCCGGGCATGAAGAAGTGGAGCCGCGGGAAC
>JASXSY010002503.1:0-47412 GCA_034509805.1 Sipha maydis | reverse complement strand
GTTGTCATCTAAAACCGTTTTAAAAGCGTAACCTACAATTCCACTTAAGTTATATGTGCAGAATTTTTATATCTTAAAAGTTTTCATGGTTTTTTAACGTAAGGTAAAAGACATATTACGATATTCCTTCATAGGCATGGCTTGAATTAATAAATTATTATTAACAGATTATAACAGATTTAAAGGCAAAATATTTAGAACGAGGAAATAATTAATTGATAACTTTTTCGTATTAGTAACTCTATATATACGAGTATATGGTAAAATATATTTCAATAAGTATGAAAAATAATGTAACAATTTATTGAACTACAATATTTTTGAAACTATACTGTTAACTATACTTACATTAGATAAATATTAGACGTTTGTATTTTATTACATTTTAGAAAAACCAAACTAAAATTCATAATTGTTTATATCAATGAATAGCTAATCTTTATGATTATAATGATTTGCTATATTCTCAATATTAAACAGGTATTATTTAGGTACTGTTCAGTTGAATGGCAACATACTAAAGTATTATATTTGATTGATTACTGACTGAAAATTAAAATTAAAATCATATCTATACCTTATGTTCCGTACAATAATATTACCATTCGTTATCAATGAATAATTATATATAATTTGACGTGATTCGAGAATATGTTGTATGTACTACTTGTATGTATTTTATTCCGACTAAAAAAAATTGAGCACGTCAATATGTCAAAAAGTAATTAAAGTCGTATTATTCTAAAAATGTATGGTTCTTTATCATATGGGAAATCGTAAAAATCATGATTATATAATAGGGCTCAAGCATTTTCACTATATTTTAGTTGTATAGTTATTGTGTATACGTTATTTGAAAACTACTATAAATCATCTTAAGTGAAAAATGATTTCGAGCAAAATAATTATATTACTCGAGTACATAATAATGTAATATAAACATTTTATGTGCATGTTTTTGAATGTAAGCCTTAAAATACAACTTGAGTTTAGTGCCGTATTTAAGATTTTGCCACTCGAGAGCAACAATTTTTGCCACCCATTTCCTCACAATTGTCTCGCGCAGGAATGTTTTCAATTAGTATTTATTTGTAGTTCACGGACACATTTTAAACACACAATACAAAAGCATGTATTTTTTGTTTATTTATATTATTATTACGAATATTATACGATATTTCCATAGAAACTATTGGGAAATACGTGTAATGCAATAAGATACATTGAATTTCTTACCCATATATAAACGATAAACTTTAAATTCTTTTATTCATAGTGTATTGCCATGGATACATATCCTTATTTTATACCTTATTTTCGAATTCTCCAATTAAAAATGATACTTCTCGTTGGTAATCTTTACACTTGTGAGTATATTTTTTTATACATATTAATATTGTTAAATCAAACTAGAACTCAGTTAACTGACATTCACCTAGAAAACTTGCTGAAAAATATATTGGTTGGACCAGTGCCGGCGTTGATTTGCGAGGCCTTGTGTAATTCAAAAAAACGAGGCTCCACCACCAATAGCTGAAAAACAAAAAAGTCCTAACTATACTATCTTAATCCATATTTGTATATTATTATTTTAAGTTTAAGAGTACACCATCTGTGTCGGTAATTACTGTAGTGGCTGCGGAAATATTTACGAGTAACTCTGACCAGACATTTTTTTTCTTTTTTAATAACTATCTATGGCATCTGTGACTATTGAACGTATTATATTATAGTTGTATTGGCCAACGATATATTTTTAATTATTGATTACTTTTTTATTTTTTCGATATCTTATCGCGATATTTAAAAAATATCGATATCAATATTTATTTGCATATATTTATAATTACTAATTATATTAATTATATGTAAATTAATTACAAATTGTTACTAAAAATGTATTATGTATTACTATAAAAGTATGTAAAATTAAAAATATAAATGTGAATATAGTAAATTAAGTATGGAAATAATAGAAATACGTATTTTTTAGTTTACGAATTTTCTTCTTCAAGTAGTTTTTCCGTTAATGTTTTGAAATTTAGATTAGGATTAAAATATGAATTCAGAAATAATAATTGATTGAGTCGTTTAGAAAATAATCTACTACTTTTTTAGAGATGATTGTTCCAGCTTCGCTAAATAACCGTTCACAAGGAACATTAGTTTTGTACATTAGATTTGACATTAGCCGTATTTCCACTATCTAATGAGAATTTGCGCTTTTTACAATAAACTTGATTTTTATTTAATATAATCCCCTTTTTAATAATTTTAAAACTAAAATGTTATCATACATCATTCCTAACACCAGTAAACGGTACTAATTTAAAGTTTTTACTAATTTTGATTAACACAAATATAAATGTAATAATGAAATAAAATGATTACAACGTCTTACCACGAGAAAACCATCGACACTGAATTAAGATTAAATTGTTTGGTATGGTGAACTTTTTCTTTGAAATATATTACAATATGTCATTATTTATTATCTAGTAGATAAAAGTAATAAAAGTGTACATATAAGGATCTATTCACACTATAGGTAACGCAACGGTCAGATCACGCTACAGTAATATAGTACAGACTTGCTTTTCATGGCTTTATCACAGTTAGCTTTGATTGCCATTTATCCTGACAAGGAGGAACGAGAAAATGAAGAGGTTCATTAATTATATTATATATAGTTATTAGTTATATAATTTACACTATTAATTACGTACTTTCTCATAATCCCAGCCAGTCAACTTTTGGTTTTTTTTGTCATTTTGGTAAAAATTGACAAAAATCACTTACGTACGCGTTTCTAGTTCACACTGAAAATTTATTCTAGGAAAAGGCTGGTCTATCTCCGATAAAATATTGTTTTAATTAATCGTTACCTGATCGTGATTTGGCAATGACGTGAGTATTATCGTTAAAGTGTACACTCCAATTTAAAAATAATTAAATAATATTTTCTGGAACCGAGAATGTAATGTGATCGGACCATTGCGTTACCTTAAGTGTGAATAGTGCCTTAATATTCCGAGACCGATCAATCATCTGGATATCGCAATATTTTTAATAGTTATTTTTAGACATCGATATTGAAATTATTAAGAAAATACCCAAGATATCGATATCGTATCGAATTATCAATATTGTTGACCAACACTACTTTTTAGGTACATTTAAATATACATTACGTAGATATTAATATGATGGTACAATATGGTATATGGAATAACATTTTAAGGCACGTCCAAACTTGTGTAACATGCTACAGCAACTTGCAACGCGTTTTTGTAACATATTCTTGTGACAATCCAGTGAACTTGTAACACATTTGTATAACAAATCGGCGATCGGCTGACAGTCGGTTATTTAGTCAAAGGACGTTACGCGAACATGTTGCGAACATATATATATATATAATTTCTATCAATGGAAAAACTCGAGACCCTGTGCGGCCGCATTTCCTGCACATCCCCTTGTGTCAACTTTGACTAAGATTAACTAAACATACAAAAATTAGTTTCTGAAAAAAAAGTTAAAAATTAAAAAAATAATGAAAAAAAAAAACAAACAATTTTTAATTTAAAATTGAAATATGTTCATTTATTCATGTTTTGATAATAAAAATATTTTATGATTTTAAATTTAATTATACATTGTATAATGATAAAATTAAATTTTGAGTAAAAATTTATTTTCTAACTATGAACGGGGTTCACAACATTTTTAGAAAATAATTTATGGTTGTCTAAAAATATTGAATAACTTACTGAATCTTAAGTATGGTAACATTTAAAACAGATCCCTCTTTTTTAGGCATTAAGGAAGTCACGCATCTCCTTCATATTACAAACATTCAATATAGTAAATCAGCATAAAGCAAAACCATTTCTATGTTGTTAGCTTTATTATATTAGCACAACCTAACTGAGTGTATATCTACTCATAGGGTTCTACGATATTTAAATTTATAATACAGTGATACGTTTTTTTTAATTGTAATATTTTACATGCTCATAAACAGAAAATGAATATTCAGCTAACGTTTGTTGGATAAAACGCATCATTTATTTAAAATTTCCCATCCAATATTAGCACACAACCATAGGGAACTAAATGATAAAAGTTTATGTGTGTAGAAGGAATTTCATATATTCATAAAATGAACACGTTGTGATTACGACACAAAGACTCGGAAGAAACGAAGGAGCCGATTTCGTCAAACTCACGTAGTTCAAACACATGTACGTATTTTGACGGAAAATGATTACCTCAGGGGAGTGGACTTGAAATAATATTCCATGTCTATTTTGTTATTACAATACACTTAAAGAGCCCGACGGAACTTTTGTTTTTGTAAAACTTTGGTCAGCCGTGTTTATTCATGTACAAACAAGAAGTATCTGGTACATGTTTACCGAGACTTTAAAAGTGCGTAATAAATCTCATAATCATAATTATATTAATAATGATAATACTACACTATGATTCATATAGTATACATGAACCGAGATTTGTGTGAATGCATGTATTTTGGACAGAGCAAATGCAAATATTCATTCAACGCAGAATCCTAAATATTATTAATATTTTAAACACCTAGGCCACAATACGTGGTACACACTTCGCAAGTATTTAGACAAAATGTACACGCACTCGTTGTCTCCTTAAAGCCGTCCAGTGGAATGAGTACATACCGTTTTTTATACTACACTTGTGTATATTATACGGTTCTCCGATATTTTGCAAAATACGTCACCGTCAACCGTGTTTAGTAGTTTCATTTTTTTTTTTTTTTTTAATTGAAATGCATCTGTCTTGAAATCTTTTTCCACACATATTCACGGTATACATAATAATATTGTGCATATATGCCATAACAATTCTGCCATTTGTCCACAACTCACCAACTACAAACGAAAAATTTGAAAAAAAAAAACTTGACTATGAATCACGACGAAATCGATCGGCATCCATATTATTTATGTTTCAATACGCAATACAATTTCTATGTTTATAAAATGTCATATTACAAATATTATAGGTTATAATTCATAAACAACTATATTTCAAGACTCTATAGCCATCGTTTACATAAGCTTTAATTATTTAATTATGTAATTAATATTTATCATTTGAAATAAGAAACATTATGTCATATACGAAAATTTCAGTAATTTATAAGATAATTGACAATCCACAGTTAGATAAGATGTAAGAATATAATTTAATATAATTTACCTGTCCTTATATTCCACTGGACTGTTGAGTTCCGTGTATTTTATACATTATAGGTATATTTTCATGAAAAAGTTCAATATAAATAATATACAATTTGTAGGCAAATTTTTATTTCGAATATAGATTATTATTTTTATTGAAATTAACAGATGAATTAACTTTTCGTCTTATTAATACAAGTATTAAGTAGTAATATATATATATATATATATATATATATATATATATATATATATATATATATATATAATTAAATAATTCAATTATATTGATAACATTATCACTATATCACTATAATATAGCCAATGATACAGTATCTATTTAAAATTATAAAATATATTTTTGTTTTTTAGTTTTAAAATCATAAATTATTATTGAACGTGAAAACGCTAGGAATATAGGTTATTGATGATAAATAAAACAAAAAATTGAAAGCTATCGAATAATGAAAAAATCTGTCAAAAACATGTTCTCAATATACAAGATACAGTAAGTAACTTTTCATAATATTTTAAACATAATAACTCATTTTATCTAGTTATATAATCTATTATATGTTTTAACACAATCTCAGCACTGATATTTTAATTACTTGGCCAATTTTACCAAACGGAAGGTATTTCAAAATTCTATAAAATTAATTTAAGTTATAACTGTAATAAAAATCACGGGAACGGCTAGCATACAAAATTGAAAAAAATTTTGATTGATTGTGTTCTGAAAAGTTTACCGAATAAATAAGGCACTTGCAGAACGTGCCTGGAATTTTTTTCATTTATGAATTCGTGATAGTTTATGTTATTGAAAATTTATGTTTGAGTCATTTTGAGGTTTCGAAAATTTCAAACGCTCTGAACGACTAGGCACGTTCCTTTAATTTATAAAACGAGAAAGAATTCAAGATTGTTGTAGATAAATGTTTTAAACATTATTTTGACAAAGTATATTAAATTAAATGTATTATACCTTAGTTGAATATAATTGAGAATATTTAATAAATTAGTTTTCAGACGAAAAGTTTTTTACATTATAAATATAAGGAAAACTAAACGATCACAACAAATAAGAAACACTGTACAATATTACTTTCTGTTGAAATTATACAGCTGACGATGTATTCCACCCAAATTATTTCGAATTGCTAAATATAGGAAAAATAAACCAAAACAGACAAAGGATACATAACATCAGATTATGAACACAAAAATGAGTACTTACATTATTTGTTATTCATGTTTAACAAAATATTTTTATAACAGTTTTATTTTATTAAGCATATTAAAAATATAAAATATATTTAAATATTTACATTTATATATTTTAAACAAACTTAAAATCAAGCAATATTTTACCCTATTAGTACATTTCAAACATTATTGATAGTAACGTTATATTTTAATTACAACCATTGTTTATAAATTGGTGATTAATGTTTTTTTTTTTTTAATTTTTTATGAATATTAATTTTCTTTATCTTAAACTTCATAATCCATTTACTTTACAACTGAATCTAGTGAACTAAAATAATTACTAATAAATACATAATTTATTTTACAGAGGACTCCGTAGATCTATGAATTTTTAAAATATTAACTCAACTTGCATTAGATGATAATTCGTTTTATAAATAATTAACGTTTTCAAATTATGTATATTTATCTTATCACGCACGCGTGGTTCAAATTTTGCATTCGCATTAATTATAATTTTAATTCGTTATACGGCGTGGGTTTGAAGTTTGAAACGGGCAAATTACCGAATGAAATACATATCCTTAAGTACATTTCTTCGTTAATACATTACTATTAAATAAAGAACTGAAATTGCCTTGTTAAATTCTTTTGAAGTATGCACCTATAAATTGTAAATCCAATGGTAATGGTCAACAGAAAAATACATTATCCTGGATAATGGATTGATATTATACGATCGTATAATAACTCAGTATTAGGCAGTATCTGAAATTAAATGTTCTGTTTTGTATAGCGATGATGTAGGTGATGTAAATTGTTTCGCGTTTGAAATTACAATAAATGGAACAAAATAAAACGCAGCGCAGTAATATCCACTTAAAATAATAATAATGAATGATGAACATAAATAAAGAACTGAATATTACGACCCAGTGACTCGAAGGTCAGAAACACAATTAAGGTAAGAAACTTTTCGCACACCTATTGTTATATTTAAATTTTTTTTACAACGGTCATTGTTTGTGAAGTATTGTTCTTATAAAAAAAGTTACCATACCATTCAACGAGCTTCATTTTCTTATTCTATTTTTTTAAATTTATGTTCAATTTAGACGATTTGAAAAGTTGTTGGAAATAACTGTACGCATAACATTATAGCCAAGCACAAAGAATTTATATTTTTGTTCCGTTTGTTTTTTTTTGTTCTCGGAGTAAAAAAAAACAAATTTAAATCTTCGTAAAAATATTAAAATATCAATTTTGGTATTTAAGACTAAATCTTTTAAACATTGAAAACTTGTTTGTTCATATTTGTACCGTGAAATTCGTGGAAATTTAAAAAAATAAAGTTTTAAACCGTCATAAAGCAACATAAGATTATTGTTATAGTATATATAATAATAAACATTACATTTAATCAATGGTAATATAATGAACTATTATAAAGGATTAAAAATAAACATATAATTAAAATACAAAAAAATGTAGAATTACTTAGAATATTCGAGAACAGTTTAAAAAATACAAAGCACATCAAATATATAGAATTTATAATAAAAATCTATAGTTAGTGTAATCAGTGATTATTATAATAATCACGATACAATTTTCGCAAGTTACACGTACATATTTATTTTTGGAAATCTTAAAATTATTTTAGCATGCATCGAAAGTATGAAATAATTTAATAATGAAGTACTAAATAAAAGTAATTATGACCAAATCTATATTTATGTACAGTATATTCTTTCGTTTAAATCAATAACGTTTCTTTTCTTTCGTCCACTTCAAAATGTAGAACGATCGAAAATAATTATTTTTAGAAAATTAATGAATTTAATACAAAACGTTATATTTTTATTTTATTTATTTGCCATGGCTAAGTCTTTGAAGTTTGAAATATTATTATTTTTAAGTGATATACATACGTAAATGAGCTGATATTATAATAACTTTCTGGAATCGCCTACAACGATTTTATAATATCAGCCAACTCACGTATACTTCACACATTTGCTTTGGTTTTAACGAACCGTTAGATAATGGTGCATTTTATTTTTAATGGAGTATAATCAAATAAATATTTCGGCAAAATTTAAATATATGAAAATTTATTTGCGTTCATTCAATTAATCAAATTTTATTATTTTATTATTTTTTTACTTGACATAATATTTAAGTACCTAAGAAAATCAAGTAAAATAACAATTTTGTACTATTAAAGCAGACAAACGACTTTGCATTTTGTGTGTATGACGCATAATTAAAATAAATAATTAACTTTTTCAATAAAAAATAAAAATTGTAAAATTAATCACAATATATTACATTTTTTAACGTTATTAGAAAAATTAAATATATTAAACTTCTCTACAATAAATATTCACTTAAGCTACATAAATACTATAATATGGGCGAATCGAATTCGCATGATAACATGCGTCATTAGCCACTTAATAATAAGACGAGAATAACGCATAAAAGTGTATATAGTAAGGAAACATATAGCATCAAACATTTACGGAAGAAAAACCGAAAAGCAAAAAATAAACAAAAGCGATCGTGCCAAGTCAACCAAATCGGTTTATATTCTGCGGATCAGCGTTGTTGCATTGGTGTTGAATGATTATTATTCGAATTCGAATAGAAACCTTTACATATACAACGCACGCATGTTCGTAAGAATCGAGTTCAGTAAAAATCATTGCACCTTCACGACGTGTAAAAGAAATATATCCGTTCGCGTTTTTTTTTTTTTTTATAACCCTACTCTTGTAAGTTAAGCCTCGGCATCGTTATGATGAATAATAGTAGTGTATAACTTTTCCGTGATTTTGATCATTGAAAATGACGTCTTTATCATAAGGTCACAAGGAACACGAGCCCTAGGCCCACGAAACTAATGGGGTATAAATACGACGATTACTTCTTTAGCGATAAATTTTACAACAAGTTATAGGACGTATAGTAACAGGCGGTAGAATAATATCGTTATACCTATGCTTATGAACGAAGAGGTAGGTCTAAAAATATCGTTTTGAATTCCAAATGTTTGTTATAATTTGAAAAGTAATAGGCAGTATGGAATAATAATCGTACGTTTGTTTCTAAAAAAGCCTTCTAAATATCATAATTAAATTCCAGTTCAACTATATTCACATGTACCTATTATAATATAAACTACATCATTCAATACAAGTAATACAATAATATATAAAAAATAAACAAATAGTGATTATATATATATATATATATATATATATATATATATATAAAATAAATAAATAATTAGTCAGGAGTATTATGTTTCTAAAATACGACCGGTTTCGAATTAAAAATTAGTCGTCAGATATATACAAATAAATAAAATCAAAATAGAGTCGCAATTTCATTGACTTAAATACATCTAATGTTGAATTTTTTATTCAAAACCGATCATACTTTATAAATATAATAATCAAGATTAGCATCTAATTATTTATTTGTATATATAAACTAATTGTTATATTTTTATTAATTTAAGTAAATTTACCATTAATATTTTTTAATTTTAATTAATTTTTTTATAATTTTATTAATATAATAAAGGCAGTAGAATTATTGCATTTACTTCTTTTTTACATGCTTAAATATTCAACCTCGAAATAAGCTTAAAATGGGTTTTGCTTTTATATTTATTTCAAGACAAATTTCTTTGATCTTAGTAAAATTCAATTTAAACTTTTTTTTGTTCTATTTTAACTAATTTTCATTGTTTCCATACAAATTTAAGAATGTTTAACTTAATATTATTACTAATAATGTGTTAAAAAATTTGTAAATTTTTTTATTTCGTTATGTTTTAATATTTTTCAAGTAAGTTTTCAAATGTATAAGTGCAATTTAAGTAATATAAATTTTAATGCACTAATGTAAAAAATTGAGTGAGTTTTTGGAGTGCAATGTAACTACACTAAGCGCCCTAGTAACGATAAAACATATAAGAATCATATTGTTAGAAATTTTAATGTGAAATCATCCAAATATTGATGAGTTACTGAGAATAATTTCAATCAATTTTTCCCATGTCGATCAATAAAAAAAACACGTGAAACGGGACGTGTAAATTCAAAAGACGCAAAAATCTTGAATGTGCGAAAAAAGAAACAGATGTGTTTGGTTGTGCGCGTTACGAACGCCGTAATCACGTACTTTTTTCTTTTTATTTTTTGTTTTTTCTTTCTCCACTCGTTTCCGAGCGCACGCATACATACGGTTTTTCGGCAGAGCAAAACGCGCGTCATCAATTCACGTCGCGCTGCAGATTAATCTCTATGCTGCGTTACTTAACGCACCGTATAGATGTTAATCTGGTCTTAAAATTTTACCGGCGAAACGCTGTACAGAATAATATAATATTATACGCGTGTACGATACAAAACGATGGGCAGCACACCCACAGCCCGCGAATCTGTTTGGTCCAGCGTAGCCGCGGGTGAACACAGTGTCACATGCTTTCGCATCGTACCGTGTCGTCTACAGCGCCGCGTCGGGAGGTTTTACGGGGCCCGGGACAGTTTTTTTCATGGGACCTTATAATTTTGTTTGGTGAAGCCAAAAACATTGTTTATGAACGCCCCAGTAACTCAGTAACCCTAGTAAGACATAGTTTTCTAATTTACGTAACTTATGTAAAAAATATTTTTCTTTGGTACGAATATTATATTTTATCATCGAAACGTTAACAATATACCATTGTTTATTAATTCATCACTATTGCTCTATTTATACTACAGTATAAGTATTAAACACAATATTGAAGTTAAAAATTTTAACACAAACGGATTTTCACGCGACACTTGTTATTTAATTTTAAAAACAAAATTATAGACTAATAAATTATTAAATCGCACTAGAGGCTCTGGCTCGGGCGCAGGTTAGGGTTTTTTTTTTTTTACATTTTAAATCTAGATTGAGGGGTGGCACCGACGTCAGTCATTTCACTCCCCAATCCTAGCCTAACTAGCCGGCGCTGATCGTGTACGCTAATAATTGTCTCCGGTCGGTTGATGAACAGCGGGTTAACGTTTAAGGTTCACCGTAATATAATATAGGGTTTATTTAACTGATAAGTGACCGGCATGTGGTACCGCAAAGTTTATTTCACCTTTGGTCGTGTGCGGTTACCGACCCCGTAACCGATTGTTTATATACGTACGGTGTAGTAGTATAATATTACGTAACCACGGGAATAGGAAAATGTGAAACGCACGTTCGAGATGCATATCGGTATCGGACCGTTTGGAAAAGGTGCACGGTAAAACACCCGGCACGGTGCCGTGGGTGTGAATCCGGCTTGACGCGCGCTCGACCGCCTGACAGAACGCCAAGAACAACTTGCCCCACCCGTGTACGTCGTCGCGTGTACGTCCGCGGCCGTTTTTCCGTTCAATCATGCGCGTCCTGTTTGTGTTACGTGCCGCGCGGCCACGAAAATAAAAAAATAAATCGTTTGTATATGTATAATATATAAATACACTATTCGCGGAGTGCTATACGACGATACGATTGCTCTACGGCACGAGGTTCTACCTCACTAAAGCCGTACGGTGATACGGTTACTCAATCTTTATTTGTTCTATGGCATTCGTGTATTGATATTATTTATAAATATATACATGATATCCTTGTTCATTTATCACTGATTAATATTTGAAAAACGAAAATTCGACGAAAATAAACCGCAGATGTTGTTCTTTTACGAGTAATTTATACACGTGCGCCGTATACCGTGTACCGTGTACCTAGCGTCTTGTATACATTTTAAAATTATACTCGCACGGCTGGCCATACGAATAATTACTCTCTCCGCCCACCATGAAACGCATATATGTCACGATTGTATTCTGCGTCTCGATTGCGATTTATGAAAATACCTACAGGTATGCGTCAAAACGTCATGTGGTATCGTACTAACTCGCGATGACTTATCGTTTGGATTTTGCAAAATTAATTTATCTGGAACGGTGCACTAGATCACAATTTTTCGATTTTTTTTTTTTTTTTTTTTATCAATGTTTTAGTACGTTTATTGAGCACGGATACAAGATGAGAAAGTGAAAGAAAGGACGAACTGAGTCGACGACAGTCGATGCATTTTCGCAACGATTTGATGCGCGTGCGATAGAGATTTATCATATGGATTGCAACCGCTGATGTTGAATCGACGAATATGATGTATTCGGTTTACAATACAAATCATAATGTCAGTGTGTATCGAGGACTGTCCGTTTTTTATAAAGTTATTTTACGAACTTACTTTTCACGTTGAAGCGGATTGAATGATTCACGTGTCGATTAATGGAACGTAAACTGATGACAGTTCGTACACATATATAGCCAAGATAAACGGTAGCCGAACTAGACATGTATAATAGAAACGTTGATCGTCCGATAATACCCAGGAAAATTATACACATGGTAGGCAACAAGCAGTGCACACTTAAACACGTTGCGATTTATACTTATTGAAAATAATTTTTTGCTCGGATTCACAGAGAAATAAAAATATGCTAACACAATTTTGGCTGTAGTGTAATGCGAATTTTTTTTTTTTACGTCGATGACTATACTAAAAAGTATTGATTTTGTGCACGTGGCTGTCTTCGGTTGAATGTATATAGAATCTACGAAATCTTTTATTTTATTTCTATAATTATTATAGATTACAGTGCACCAGTGCTACATGCCAGAACTAGAAATAGATCAGTGATTTATTACCGCACACGTCTGAACGTTAACGCAAATATTATGTCCGCGGGAAATGCCAAATTCGTTTTTATTTTATTCAACACCAGTAATTTCACAACGTACTACGTAGGGTACTAGCATTTTGAGATATTTTTTTTTTTGTATTTAATTTCGTAAAGCAGGTACTTCAATAAAATAATTCATTTGAAAATACAATTAAAATAAAGAATGGGAAAGCATTTTTATTTATTAAATTGATTTGATTTTTTTAAAAATTAAAATATCATTGCAATACCTCTCCCCTCATCTATGAATAACCTATTTATACAGTCGGCAATCATCAGCAAATTAGATATTATTAGTATTATAGAATTTTGTTTAAAAAGTAGACAGAAAATTTGTATACTTATAAACCCCTCCCCTTCATCGATATTTGCTATCGCCGACCCTAATTGTGAATAGTTCACATGCTGTAGATTTGATAATAAGCCCTCAAAAACTAATTTAATAATTTATTATACGGCTTGAGCTGTTATCACATACCTTTATAAAAATAATCATGTACATACAATTAATCCGTTTTACAATTAACTATTGAGTATATCGAATTATTAATTAAAATAAAATAAAGTATTTGAGTCCGTATCAAAATGATGAAAGTCAAATTCATAAAAAATTAACATCGAAAATAACAGTCGCGAAACGTAGTGTTTTAACAGTGAAAACACTTATAACGAATTATTTTTGGCTTAAGAATTTTTTTCTTATTACTATATATCATATAAAAAAAGAATAAAATTTAAAATAATTATTTTTAAAAAAATAATATTTTAAGGTACAAAATATTATTCATGTATATTATTTTCATTATTTATTAATAAGAAATAAACAAAAATCTATATCAATCAACATACCTAGATATATAATGAATTATTTATATGTTATAGACAAAACTTGATAGTTACTATCAAGAATTAAAAATGAATTAAGATCAACATTAACTTCTGGACATTATTCACCAAGAAAAGGTGAATGGAAAAGTTTTAGGTAATTTGAAATATAAACTTAACGAGAAAATAATGACCTCATTTGTAGGATTAAGATCAAAATCACCCCTTTGAAAACAATTAAACCGACAGTACTACATTTGTTATTTTACGCAATTATTGCCATTTTCTCTGTTGTTCGTTATTTATTCTTGCTGTTTCCTTTTTACGATTCCAACTTTTGCAATTTTGACTGTCGACCATAGGTCTTTGCATACCCTGTGAACAGGCGCTTACTATATAAGGCAGGTGAACAAATGTTTAGTTCAAAATTTCGACTTGTTATAAATGATAATGTGATATATAAATGGACTAATTTTTAAATTCATTGTGAACGGTTCTCAATGAATAAAGAAAATATGAGTTTTATTATTATTGTAAGTATTTACTATTTATATTTACCTAGAAATGACGACGATTACGATTTTAATTTTAAGATATCTAAATAATGAAAACTCTAGGAACTAAGTCTTTGGGCCAGAAAAGAGAAGGCTTGAATAATATAAATTGTGTATGTTGTATATTTTGATTTAAATTAACATTTCATAAAAAAAAAAAAAACGCTTTTATTTTACGATGCAGGAAAATATATGAAAATCCGATTGCTTTTCACCAACGAACATGGTAAGTTTATAACGCAGTGGTACGTACGTTGGTTTCAGAGGCATCTATGTGTTAACGGGATAGGAGCACGTTTTATCAACTGCGTACTCTGCGATCGAAGTCCGTGCACGCCTATGACGAGACAGCCCAAATATTTTTCGTAACGAAAGTTTTCGCGTGTGAAACATTTCGCATCGGTAACCACGTGAGCAAATGCACACGCATAACACGCTCACAGACGAGTATATAACTGTTGTGCCGCCGACCCGTGCATTTTTCAAGGAATTCTCATCCGACAGCGAACAGTTTTTTCACTCGAAACCGTCGATGTATACGACCAGTGGCATGTGCTCGAGGGGGGGAGGTTAGGGCGTTCAAACCCCCTCCATCAATACTTGACAAATATGAGTGTATAATATGTATTAATTACTTACATATAATTATTATTATTGTAATTCCCAATTTCAGAGTTTTTTTTTTATAGCAATTGATTTGCTGATTAGGTATCATTTTCTCCTTATCAGTCTGTGTTATTTGATAATGGTGATAGTAACTGTTATTGTTTGTTATTATTCTAAGACCGTGGTAACCACCTACTAACTACGAATTTGCTGAAAAACCTCGTAAACTTGACTTCGTTGTATAATTTTAATTTAATAAATGTTTTATGCTACAAAAACAATGTATTTTTTCCTTTTTTACATTTTAACTCATAATGCATATTGATTATAATATTGCGTAAAAAAAATTTGAACCCTTCCTCCCACATTCAAAATTCCTGAGCACACCTCCGGGTACGACGTGTGTGGTTCACGTTCGTTCCGCGCGCGGTTTCGCCCGGTTTCCCGGAACACCGTGGACCGGGCGACAAAACGTGATCGCCGGGCGACATTCGACAGTGATTTTTCGAAAACACGGTACCCGACCGTTTTGTAGGATCCGTACAGCATTGCACCCGCGCTCATCCGCCATGACCCGTGTTGCGATCCATCCGCGCCCGCGTGCGCATCGCCTAAGGACAACCGTTCGTTTGCGTCGCCATTCTAACGGAAATCGAACACAAAACTCGGACAAAGTGGAATTCGCGTACGCGCCAACCGCGGTTAACCGTGTACCGAACACCGGCCTTTGGTCGTCCGTATCCGTGCGAACGGTCGCGCCGCCGGTCGACACCTACGTGTTTCATTGTTCCGTCGACGCGTCGCTGATGGAGACCTTCCAAAGCGAACGACTAACGGCACGCGCGACCGCCGTGCGGACCGATTGCAAAGGTTAAAAAAAGAACGCGCTGTACACGCAAATCCACTAAAAATACACAAGGAAATGCCGTGCAGAAGCTGTTGTCGCGCGGCTTTCGAAGAAGTATCGAACGTGTTCTAGACGGATTTAAAAATAATACCGGGTCGTTTATTACGTGAACCGGCCGAACGACCGAAACTCGCAGTTTACATCGTATAAAAATGTCTTTTCCACTTAAATATCTGTTTTACTTCCCACTTTAAAAACGTCAAAGGTTTTATTTTTGTTTTTGATTTTTTATTTTTACGCGACGCGTCGCACCGCCGACCGATATAGTATGATTACACGCGTGTGGTCCAGTGTGAACGGATTTCTAATTTTTAATGTCGAAATGAAAAACCATCAATAACCAACCTCATTTTTTGTATCCATCGACAGATTTATGTAATATTTGAGTTTTATTTTCCACGCGATGCTTGAATTTATTTTTAGTGAGTTTATTTCAAACATTTTACAATCATTTAACTTCTTATAAGAAATGTCTTACAAGCAATCAAGGGATATTTTTAATTTACGTGAAGCATTCAGCGACGTGTGCCAAACATTTGAACTTGTGATCTATATTGATTGTATTTTTCCATTTCATCACTCGAAATGCTTAATTGCTTCTAAAAATAAATTCATTTCTTAGTTTTCTTTTAGTTTTTTTATTATTATTATTATTATTATTGTTAATCTTGTAATAGTATTAAAATAAAAAGTTTGATTTACATAGCATATTTAAAATATGGAATGTTGATTTTTTTTCTCAGTCATAACATCTAAATTAAACAAGTTACCAAACGTCTTTGTAATAATAATAATTATCACGAACATATAAAAATAAAAAAATATAAAACTTAAATAATGAACACAAAAAGTACCAAAAATTTAAGTTTTGGTGTATTGTGATTTTGAATAATCTTATTAACATTATTTAAACCAATGACAAAATGACAGATAAATTTACCAATAAATAGTAAAACACAAATTTATTTAGAAGAACGAATGATGAAATTGGAAAACCAGATAACAATGCAATGATTAGTAATAATAGTTATTGAGTTGAATGTATCACTTAAGAATACTTATATTCTATAACATAAAAAAAATTATCTTGAATTTTAGATCTCTAAGAAAGGACCAAAAACCAAGATAGCCTGAAAAAACATTAACTGTTTAGCGCTGAGAAACTTTTTAAAACATTAAGAGAAAGAATTTACAAAGAGTCAATGCTAACGAATAAATTTGAATAGAAAAAAGTGTGCAGTGATGCAGCCAAACTAAAGCTTGGTGTGCCTGAATTATCTCTGAAGCTGATAGAATAAGAAGATGAAGTATTAGAATGCAATAAAGTTTTTAGCCATACTCTCTATCTCATTCGTTTTAAGTTATGGTTTTTATAACACAAACTTTAATATAAAACTTATCCCCTCCCCAATTCGACGTTCTCTCAAGCACATAATAATATAATCTTCGTACTATAATGTTTTGTAAATAAAAACATATTAACAAAAAAATATATATATTTTATATATTGTAGTATTTGTACGTTGCATGTAAGTGGATATTTCGAAATGAACACCTATACATCTTATTATCTTATTAACAGCTCGAAATTTCCCGAAACGTTTATTTAATGCGTTGAAAGCATATACAGTGGCTATTTACCATGGTCGTAAAGAGCGCCTCAATTATTTGAATACAAATATTAACTATAAACCATTATCATTATTACTTTACTATCATCCTACAGACTTCGGACAATTTTTTAAGAACGCTAGAATCTGATTTCTGACGAAACTCTTAAATTTCAATTATAACCAATTTTATATATATTATTACATATAAACTATTCAAGTAATAAAAAAACAGAAAATGGTATGACGTAGATGATACAAAAAAAAAAAAAAAATTCGATGAATTTTGACGATAATATTTATTATTTATATGTTATACTACATCATACAGTCAAAAATTTGTAAACTATCTTGGTCCGATTTCTTTAATTCTATGGATTTGGTTTCGTTCAGATGTTATCTGAACCTCATATTCCGGCTAAACAATGTGTAAAGAAATGGTTTCCTATTATTGTGTTTCCACAATAATTCTAATTATTAGAATAATATTTAAATTCCACAACACCTCAACAGGTATTTATTTTAATTATTTAAATAAATATAATAATAAATTATAATAAACTAATAATAATATAATATAAATAATATAAAATAATATGTAATACAGTGCATAATGTATAATGAAAATTCATAATTATTACATAAAATATTTTGAGGATTTTCTTTACACAATAAAAACAAAATCATAACTAACAGACTATTTGTTAGACGTTTAACCTGGGCTTCAATTTGTCTGATTAGTCCAATTTAGTCTGGGCTCCAATGTCTCGTGCTTTATTTTCTATGCTTTACCGTTGAAAAACCCTGTCGCCCTGAAATTCGTCGAACAGAAGAATTGTCGAAACATTTTACCATTTTGTTGTTCCATAATACTCAATTGAAATATACCTTGTAGATATTTTTACATCGTTGAGGTCACACATTTTCGAATTCGTATTACAATATAATACGAATATAACACAATATCTTTTATACCTTATATTGTGATAATGGGTAAAATACTAGTTACAATATGTAACCGTAATACACTGATACGAGTTTGTACGCATGCGTGTACGATAAGTTACATATATATGACCCCTACGATTTAATCTTTAACAATATGTAACCAAATATTCTTACATAGTACAATAGTTTCGAGTAGCTTTTAGGAATCCCCGTAATAATAAGCAATAACAATTGAATTAAGTTAACATATACCCAGCAATAGTAACATTGAGGCAGATTTTATAGAAGTACATTAAACTTCACATTCAGCTTCTAGTAAAAATATATTATTAAGAAAATAAAGTTCAAATGCAATTGGAATTATTCCGGACGCAGACATGTTTTCCCACGTGTGTAATATGCTAGGAAATTTTGCTTTTCCATAACACACCACGTACTGACACAATTCCAATGCCCGTTCGTTTCACAATGCAGTTATCCTATAGTATATTATTATGCAGTTTATTCTTTGGAAAATATTTTATATTACCGTATTATACGTACGTGTTGAACAATTTCGCAGTTGAGACGTATTTTGAATAAATATATATATATATACAATTGCATTTTACATTGAATCAGACGTTTACCGTTTATAGCGCCACCGTTCATCCGCAGTACAAGATATAACCTAATTTTTGTTTTCTTCATGCCCCCAAGGATTTTAATAACTTTAGTTATGTACAACGTGTCTTTTGATATTTGATTTTTATTTTTTTCCACTTGTACTGTGAAATATCATGCATTTAATAAAATTATATAACATATTAAAATTCTATGGAGTGCCAACAAGAAAATGCATATGATTAAACATACGCTGTTTGCAGATTAAAATATCATATGTGTTAAAAATGTTTGAACTATTTCCGAACTTTGTTTGCTCGACCAAAAAACCACATTGTAACATGCAGTACTTTTCTGTAACAAAGTTAACAACTAAATGTACTATTTCGCGGTCATTTCGGAATTTGGTTTTACGCGACCATAAAATGTGTAATGTGTATACTGATGGATAGTTACGACGAAATACTTTACACTGTTATCATAATATATAATTAAAAACAAAATCTACCGAATAATTGAGTCGTAAGAAGCATTAAAATACACGTTTCTCATGAATAGGTTCTAACGTTGTATGTGCGTTGGGGAGACGTATAGAAATAAAAATAATAATAATAGTAAACGGTTACGTGTACTTATTGCAACTGTTTTCTCAAAATCGACTGACCAACCGCGAAGAATGGAATAGCAAAAACGATATCAAATGCATAGTTATTCTTATACTAAGGGTAGCCGACCGGGCATAGTATCCAAAACCCATTCCTAACCCATGGTAGCAGGCGGACGCATAACGTAACGTTTTCTAGCACAGTTCGACGAAGAAACGTTTTTTTTGTATCTCGTAATCGTAAAAATTTATATTACCAAAACAATACGTTTTGATTTAGAGCTGCATATCGAAATATTGACACGATGCAACATAAAAGCACTCGTTGTGTGAGTTTTTTTTTCCAAAAATACGAACGGTTGTTGATTGTATCAAGAGGACGTGTTTCACTAGTTTGTAATTGTTCACATAATTATTTGAGCGGAAAATTACACAAAGCTTTTATTGATCACTTAAAAGATTTTTTCGAAGAAAAAAGCATTTTTCATCTTTTCACTCATGCGTTTAATACCTTGCGTACGCGTGGGGTCCGACTGAATAATTGTATTACAAAAATAACGTTTCCGAAACGACAATAGTGTGTTACAGTCAGCACGATTATATTAAACGTTTAAAATGTTTAAAAAAAGTCGCGGAGGCCGATGGGCTTAACACTACATGGTTGATGTTCTTTTAATAAATCAACAATCAAAGATAGTGCATGTAGTTCAAATACAGTAATATTAATAGTGTTTTGTTCCATTCTACTCCTATAGCCATTCGAAGACAATAATAACGGCCTTTTATGTCGAAAATAATTATAGAACACATTATAATGATTATGATGATGATTATTATGATGAAAGATTTTCATATATTAATTTAAACAATATCATTATTATGCTTCCGATGTTCAATTTTCTATTATTGCTTTATGGTAAATCGATAATTGATTACCTTCAAAAATATCAAACTGAAATAGTAATTATAAATCGCTGATTCGACGAAATGTATAATGTTATGTGTTTTCAAGTCAGTTGTCTTCTTTTGGTTTAAGCGTGAAAAGTTGTTTTAATAATAACTCCATTTTAATAACTATTTTACTTATAAAATATTCCAAGCCCAAAACATTTATTCGTGAACGTAACTAGCGTGAAGGTTCTTTATCTGACGAAATCACATTTAAATATTGGTCTATTTGGAATTGCTTCACATACCCCGTTCTCTTGCGATACTATGGTCCTTCTTTTCTCAAAACCATATTCTCAAACGGGCATGGGCAGCTAACCCTAGGGTTATGTTCTAACTTAGAACTTCTAAGTAATGTTTTATATTTTAATAACTACACCGGTACGTTAAAATCCGTTTCTATATTAGTTATTATATTATTGTATACTTGAATGGTGAACTACTGCGAATCACAGCTATTTTCCACATGTGTTTATATTCAACAACTATTTAACATCATATGACGTGTATTTACGAATTTGTATTACGATCGAATTTTTTCGTCATCGAACCCGTACCACTGTTGCCTATTAATAGTTATTATAATAAGAGCTATTCCAATGCAAGCTATTAAAACGAATCTCTTAATGTGGTTCAATCCGTATAATGGTAATCGTAAGGGCCTACAATTATGTATGTCTTTAACAATATTATACTTACTAAAGCGACCAAAAACGAAAATGTTTTCGAGTACCTACACATTCTTTCTTTACCGACCTACGCGAACATTTATTTCCACGAACATCACAAAGACATTTCCGAGTATTATAAATACAGCGCAAATTTTTAAGAAGATGAAATATCTATAGTTGGTCGGTTTTTCAGTAGTGCCATGCCAAGGTTGCCAATGAAGCATCAATAATAACTATATATAATATACATGAAATCGCACAGGAATTTATAGTAGCTAACGAAGACTCCAGGTATTCATTTGAAAGGGATGACGTGCATCACGGAAACAATCCTGTGAAGTATATCATGTATCCAATCTGTAAGTGGTATAGAATTAAGTGTCGGGCAACACAACGCGATCTTGCCGGATCCGGTGCGATTCGGCGAAATTTATTTTAAATTACATTGTTATCATTAACTAATTTTATTCTTGGATACACGACACGTTTTCACCGATTCTGGAGGATCACTTCCGCAACGTCATTGCCGGATAAACCCGAAACATACATTATTTCAATATAGTTCGGCCTCATGGTCTGGTGGTACCGTATGCAATAAACTATTAAACTTGCGAATACAATTTTAAAAAAAATTGTACTTTCTCAAAAAATGTTCGATTACGAAAAATGAATTATTGAAGTTGATTTAAAACGATGAATGTGGAATATCGGTGATAAAGATTATTATAACAAGCACTTAAAAGCTTTGGCGTGGAATTATATTGGCGAAACTAAGAGTAGTGACTATAATGAACTTTCCCTCGTGCAAATGGGTGAAAGAGATAAAATGCTATAATTTTAAATTATATAAAGTAATTATAACTTGAATATAATCACAAAACAAATTAACTTATTATGACATTTTTTTTTTTGTGGATATTTCTTAAGAGTAAACAATGAAAAAATGTTTTTGTACTATTTTGGGTATTTTGCATTGTTTTTTTTTTTATAAATCTTGTTAAAGCTGATTTTAAGAAAATTTAGATTTTAAAATAAATTTATATAATATTAAATATCTTTAATATATTTAAATTGCTGTCAACTAATAAGACTATAGAATACAACTCAATAAGATATAAATTTGCCGCGCGTTATAAACTGCATGATGCAGAAACATACCTATAAGAACCATTGGCTGAATGTCCATACCTCATATTAATAACATGTTTAATAGCATGTTATTTACTACATTTAACTTAAAATACATTAAACACAGTGTACATTTTAATCTTCAACAGATAAATATTTTTTCAAACTTCATAGTACGTAACAATTTTTTCCAATGAACTATTAAATAAGTTTTATTTGGTTTTCAAGTTATTCTAAGAGCGTATACCCGTTATAAAATAATATTTTATTTTAGGTATATGCTATAGATCGAAAACCTATTGATGGGTATATGACGTATACCCGCGTTTATATACTAATACACTCCCGATAGTATTATAGCATCAAATGGTGTAAGTTTCTAAATTTAATTTTTTTATTTATTCTGGAAACCGTAAGGTTTAAAAAGTAAAAATATTATTTACTTGTGTTTTGAGTTGATTGTTTTTATTTATTTTAGTTATGTGGATAGTTAAATTTGTTGCTAGTCAATTTAAAGTTTAAATTAATAAAATATAAATTATTAATTAATTAATAAAATTAAAATTATTAATTAATTAATAAAATTAAAATTAATTTTAAACCTTTACTTTAAGTTAAATTACATTTTGATCAACATATCTACAATATGGTTTTATGAATGTACCAAATATTTTGTTGTTAATAATATTGTTGGTTTTAATATTTCTGTATGAAAATTTCAGATAAATCAGCACTTATAAGTCTACGCATTATATTAGTTTTTTTTTTCTACAAATTACTCTTTATTTATATTAATTCGACACATGTTTGATGAAAGCAGCAATTATCGATTAAAATTAAAAATAACTGATACAAAAAATAATAGAAGAAATTTATTGAAATTCCAACTGTAACAAAATTTACAACTTAAAGAAACTCACACTTCAGAATACAACAACTGTAATTATCTAGAACCCACATATCGCAAACTCATTACCACCTTTTACATCTTTTTATTTCTTTCACAGACAATACCTCAGTTCACCAAACATACGAAAAGCTACCGTGTGACTCCAAATAAGCAACGAGGAGCTTCTATTGCTCCTATAAGTGGTTACCGACGATTGTAGCTCTTTAGTACCACAAACCTTGCAATTCAAATCTTGAATTACCAGCTACCATATGGGATATGAATTGTCATAGATTTTGGTTTATTTTCATGTCGACAACATCGTGTGTAGCTCTTATCTATCCCCTACAAATGAACATCACATGTCCTATAAACATCGACTAACGGGTCAGCTCTTTCCGGTCGGTTCCCACTGCTCAAAGTTCTGTCACTTCCCAATAAGTACCTATCATTCTCTTCAACGTCCTATTATACCACCGAAACCTCACACTTCCAGACAAGACCACATTTCACAAGATAAACGAACAGCTACCGTGCGGCTCCACATAAGCAACAAGTTGCTGGCTGGTTATCGACGAACGTAGCTCTATAACATCATTTAACTCGCAACTCAACTGCTGAATTTTCAGTTACCGTATGGCTCCAAATATAAATAGAATTTATCCTCTATGTAGTTGATTACCGACGAGTGTAGCTCTGTAGAATCACGGACCTCTCCTAAAGGTCGTAAATGTCGAATTGCTAGCCACCACACGAGATGTATGAGATCAAAGAGTTCGTACTCTTGCCATGTCATGAAAACCGTGTGTAACTCTATCCCCTCCCCCAAGAAAAAGAACCTCACACTTCAGAATACAAAAATCTTAACTTTCTAGAACTCACACCTCGCAAACTCACTACCAGGTTGTCCTTTTACTCTTTCAAAAAATTCAATATACCTAAATATTAATTTCTCGTATCTTGCGTTGGTCCATTCATTTCCAGTAGTACAGTCATATGCTCGATCGGCTGTTGTACATACTCAAATCCATACCATAAGGGTCACATGGTTTCAATTTAAATATGTTTTACAACGTCTTACCTTATAAACTTTCCAAAGCTGTACTGAGCTCGTTCACTTCCCGTCACTGGTATCGAGTAATCCGGCATTTGTTGATTGCTATTTCTTACACTATGGTTGTATTATAAATTAAAAGCTGAATATCCGTCGGCTGTAAAATGTAACATTAAATTATTATTTTAATATAATACATTTTACATTCAATAATAAAGTATATATGACTAGTAACAATTAAACTATTGTGATGTTTTATGATAAATAAAAATTCCGTTGCTATGTTTGTTACGAATTTTTTCTTTTGAGTCAGCCCTAAGATAATGTTGTTCGTCACTTTTAGGTATTTCACGTTAAAAAACGGTTTTTATACATAGTTTCCTTTTAAAAATAACCTGTACCCATACCTGTGGTCCTTAGTGTTTTATAAGTTTATGTTAACCTAAAAAAAAAAAAAACCCTGTGTCTATAGGTCTACCATTGAATTCGATTTTAATACTTTGGTCCAACCGAAAAAACTTATACTTTTCGGTCTTAGATGTACATCATGTTGCAATCTGATTACTATCACACGAATTATACTGTTCAAACAATATGTGCCAAATTACTTTTCGCGTCAATCGGCATACGTAGGAAACAACCGGATTTCCAGTCTGCCAATAAGATGCACATAAATCCGTTGTCGTTTCGTTTTGGTTATTTAATACTCTATAGCAGCGGTTCCCAACTTTTTTCACCGACGGTGCTCTTTTGTTTGTCCACATTTTGTAAGTTGCTCTTCTATGAATATCACGAGGAACGCGATAAAAATAAACACTAGTTTTCATTCAGTGATTTAAATAATTTTATTGAACATATTATTAACAAATTATGATTTTATAGTTGAAAGTAAAAAGAAAAAATACTGCTTTAATAGTGAAAAACTTATAATAATTATTAATTATAAATGAGATATTTGAGGCTGCTTATTTTTAAAAATGTTGACCATATCTGATTCAATTTGAGACAACTGGATATGGAGGTCAGGTTCTACATTAAGGCGTTTGCGGTATTTGGTTTTAATAGCTGTATAAGCCGAAAATCCTGCCTCGCATAAATATCAATACTATATTTAATATTAGATATACAGATTGTATGCCAAGTAATTTTGTACGTAAAACAATTTTTTCTCTATTCAACTACAATAAATTGTAAATTTTTAATATATAATTTAATAATTTTTTTCATTCTTCGATGAGTCATGGTGTCCCTTAAATGAGTTCGCGGTGCCCTAAGGGCACCGCGGTACACAGGTTGGGAACCGCTGCTCTATAGGAACATGGCAAAGTTAAGAATCTATCATTTAATTTTTTAATCATCTCGTCCGTCGGTCTTTCGCCATCGGTCGCCCACAATAGTATGAACTGTATCGACAACTTCTTAAGACTTCCAATTCACTTGTTACAACACACGCGTACGAGACCGTAACCGTGGATACGAATCATATGCAGATATACGGCATATTATTTTCTTTATCTAAGATAGCTATCCCACATGACGTATAGCATATTTAATGTAAATTAAAGATTACAATCGATAATCGTTTAAATTTTTAAACAAAGAAAATGTTGTTAAAATGATTGAATAATAGTTCTAGTGAAATATATTGTTTTAGGAATTTACCTATTGACATAAAACTTTTTATAATGATCTTTAGTCATTTATTAGCATTCTAAAAATATTGAATGAGAATATATTATGTTTTATAATTTCATTGTACACATTTTATTGAACAATTTATATACGCTTTTAACGCTTTCAGACGGCGCACCGCATAGGCAATCCAGGGACTGGATCCAGAGATTTTTATTTTATTATAATGAATTAATTATAAATTAAATATAAAAATTAATAATAATAATAATATAAAAATTAAATTATATTATCATATAAATATTAATTATACATTATATTTATTATATATTATAAATTCATCACCAGAGTCAGAAAATTGCGAATGAATATGGAAAAATAAAGGAAGGAATACATTGAGAAAAATTGGTCGTTCTGAATTGTGTTGTTATTAGAAATAATTTTGTTTAGAAGTATACATTTTTTCGGTTATTGTTTATTATTTTTGAAATAGTTTTTTAAATTTAATACATTACAATTGTATGTGGGTAACTCTTTTGAAACTGAATTCATGTAAATGTTATTTTTGATATTTAATATTTTTAAGTCTGTGTCGATATCAAAATGTTTATTATGCTTATTTTTTAAAACATGTTTATTGACATTTGAACAAGAGGCAGTATTTTTTAATTTTATTTCAGAAACGTGTTGTTTTTATCTTACTCTATATTTTATATTCTTTTAATACGTTAGAATCCGACTTTCTACCATATGCGCTGGCATCAACTGTAATAAATCTCAAATTCGCATCAACCACAGCTATTAAGATAATTCAAAAAGATTTTTTATAATTAAAATAATATGATTCTGAGTTTTGAGGACTTCCACAAGTAGGATAAAAATGTATGTTCTGTAACACAAAAAAATGTAACACCCACACCCGCCAATACTCGCATCTACTGCCACCACAGACGCCGCCGCCTTAGTGTCCTCGACTCTCCAACACTGACTGACCACCTCATTTATCACATTGCTCTTCACCACTATTCAGCTAGCACAATAGTGTAAAATAACCCGAGGTAGAAAAAAAAAAACTTAAACTACATTTATTATATTACTATTAAATTTATATTTTTTGTAGGATGATAAGGATTTATCACAAATAGTCTCTTTATCTGTTGCCAGCGACGATATCGACTCCATGTCGAGAACATACTGTCGTTAAAGTTGAAGGACCGAATATTTCTCTAATCCATTCATAACCACCCAACAAACTTTCACAACCAAAGGTAAAAACCACTATATTTTTGTTTCATATAATAAAGTAATATATTTTAGGTTTACGATAATATGGTATTTTGACCACCAAGCTATTCACTGATGTCACCGCCAGGGGCGTAGCTAATAGATAGGCCTGGTAGGCCCGGGCCTACCCAGATTTTCTCTAGAAAAATAGCAATAATATTAAAAATAATATATTCAGACACTTATACATGTTTTTACAACAGTATAATATTATTATAACACTATAATAATTATTTTTCTGTATCAAGACGGCGACGTCATTAAAATATCATTAGGACTATCGCACTAGTCGATAGACGATAAGTAAAAATAATATTGAAAAATAGGTAATCGATAAAATCGTTGCTTACAAAATTTTCTAGATGTTGGAAATTTAGTTTCCCGATTGAGCTCATAAACATTTTAAGCATTTACCTAGTATCTACCTATAATTATTAGCAGGGTTCGGGACTTGTTGCATTTGTATATTCTTTAATAATGACTGCAGAATAGTCTAAGTAAGATATAAATTTGTTTCAAGACTTAACGAATTGAAATACAAGAATTTTAATTGCATATTTTTGCATATCTTGCCGTTTTCTAGGCAAAATGCATATTTGACAAATTTTGGCAATTTAATTTTTTTTTATAGCATATTTACGCAGTTTTGTTTCATGTTCGGTAAATTTATTTTAAAGAAAAATATTATTAGTTTATTTGTTATGCGTCAGTTAATATACCTAAGAATAATCATTGAAAACTTTGAAACTATAGTAGGCTAATAAAAAAATCAGGAAAAGTCCCCATTACTGTCGGTGAGTAAAAGTTTTATAGTGGGCCTACCCAAAATAAAAATTCTAGCTACGCCCCTGGTCACCGCCCAGCTAACATGAGTCACTCATAGATGAAAACGATAGATATTATGCTAGGAATATATCTTTTACTTTGTGAAAAATAGATAAAAAAAATAAGTCTGTAATAAACGGTCTAGTTATAATTCATATAACTGTGTCCGTATAACTTTTTTTGATTCAAATGTTTAATGTATTTTGTATAAGTCGACCATTAATCACAAATATTATTAAACGGCATAACAAATCCAGTAAGCTTACCGCCTGAAGTTTTATAGTTATACTTAGTTAGTTTTATAGTTACGGTGAAAGACGAAAGTTGGTAAATGTCGTCATTCACCGGTCAATAACGTCATTAACCAAAATGATTCAATTATTTAGGTAAATATTGTAAAAAAAACATATTTGAAACTCAAATGTACATCTTTCACCGCCATTGACGTAATTTATCAAAACTGGTGGTAAATTATAATAAATCGAATAATACACTGATTGTTTCAATATAGATATTGTTTAATAATGATTTATTGTCGGTGGGTGATTCATTATTGAAATTAATTTAAATAAAATTAACGAAAGGTTAGGTTAATTGAAATGAATAAAATAGGTGCATATTATTAATTATTTATTTGTACAGTTTTGATTAGCATGACATTTTGAACTGCACATTTCTGCTGCATTGCAAGCACATGTTTTAGTGCCACAATCTATAAATTATTTTTTTTTAAGTATTTTTAAAGAATATTTAAAGATTATACTGCCTTTTTTAAATGACATAAAACATCATATTTTTAGGATTTTAAAAGAATAAAAATCCGAGCTCTAATCGTCACACATGATTGATATTAGTATAATCGACTACACTTGACAGGATCAGAAAATACATTGACTTAGTAACTTACGATTTGGGACTAACGTGAAATATCTTAACAATGTTTTGTAAATAAACGTTGATCTTAATTATTTGTAGTTAATTTTATGATGTTTCCATTCTGTCGCGTACGGCGGTACAACATCGAATGGTCAAACACGCTCTATCCGGCGCGATAGAATTTTGTTTGTCGGATCTGACAAGAACGCGTCGAGTGGCACGGACACTAAGTATTTAACTACGAATAATTTACACGATTTCCTTAGTAACTACTGATCGGTTCCTCCTAATGTGCAAATTATTTTTGGGTATATTGTTAAAAATTAAGTTACTGTGAAGTGCGATATTTTATCTTCGCCGGGAGTCACGTTTCACGATATTGTCGTGATGTTAGGCTACAGTTGCGTATATCGTGCGTATAATTACAACGGGGTGCAATGTCAACGTTGTTTTTTACTGTCGTTACCTCGACAAAAATGTCTAAAATTCGTCTACACCGAATTACAGGTACACTGAATTTAAATCAGGTAAACAATCAAATAATGGCGCTACGTCAGCATAATATAAAACCGTTCTGTGCGTGTATGTGTGTTCGCAATGTAAAATAATATGTCTATATTCGCACTTATAAATATTATAAATAGTATACATAGTCCGTGTACACACGGTGTAATGATGATAGTAATAAGTGTTATTGTTAAAGCGCCTGACAAATATATGCATGTCAAAAGCGATTTCATGTTTTGTACATACGCACGGTCACGCAGTGGGTAGTCAAGAACAATTATTTAATTATATTGTCGCATAAGGAAAGTACATTGTAGAATACGGGTGTGTTGGAATTATTATTAATAACTATTACATTATCATATTCGCTAAAATTTAAAACCACATACGTTATGTGCTCCATGGTTGTCGATATTTTTTTTTTCTTATACTTTGAAGTCCTGACAGCAGTGGCGAAAATATTCTACTACATCTGTGCGGTTCGCACAAATAGCGTTAGTATTATTCTGTACCAGTTGTTCCAATTATTCCGCACCAATGGTTATAAAATAGAATATTACAATATTCCATAGTCAATGCTGATACATGCGTGTATTCAGGTTTAGGCGATAGGCACTACATATTCAGTGGTGTACATTAGGACGTATGTGCCTGTATTGTGGATTTTTCAGATTTTGATGTTCACATGCGCTGTCACGACAGACCATAATAATCCAAGCACGTCCAATATTGTATACTAAAATTGTGTATTTTAACGCGAATCTCATTTTTTGTTCAAATGTCGATAAAAAAAATAATTATAATATCGTACTCGTAGTTTCAGTCAGTACCCAAAGGAACAGAACGGTCTCGACCGAAGTGTTCGTGTTGTATGTATAGGCATAAAAAAAAAAAATGATATTCGCGTTTTTATTCAAACCCTCCCTGTGAGAATAAATGAACTGTGCGTTATGATTTATAATTATACCAACAACAACAATAGTATTATATACCAGTGGTGGCCAACGAGAAAAGATTCGCGTGCCGCACAATAGAATGAACAAAATGTTAGTTGCCACGAGCACGAAAAAAAAAATTGTTCATTTGTTCTCCGTTTCAAAACCGATACATGATATTGCAGTTCTAAAAATTCAATTCTTTGAACATCGGAGATTCGTTACATTTAGTATATTATAAATCAAATTTAAATAAAATGATAAAAAACAAACATAATTTACAAATACGTTGAGATAAAATAATTACAAATTTAAGTATTATAAATTCGAAAACAATATATTTAAATATTTTAAATTTCATAATAGTTAAAATATTTTCGTCTTACGGTAAGGCATACATAAACCGTTGTTTGGCCACCCTTGATCTTTACCTATGTACGACCAGCAGCAACATGATGAAAGAAATACCGTTTTGTACCAAGATTGAATAAAGTAAAGCTTTTACTTTCTTTGGTAAATATAAAATATGCGTGGATTTCAGTCCATTGTGGGGAATTTGAATTTTTATGTCTACATAACGGTAATGTTTAGTAGTTTCAGAAATCACCAGTGAAAAGGTTAAGGGGTAGGGCGTAATATTATAATAATGTTTCAGAAAACACTGAACGTTTTTCGAACGTGAATAAAAGCAAAAAAAATAAGTTTAAACCTACATTCGAATGGAAAAAAAGTATAATTTTTTCAAGTGTTACTGTTCTTTTGAGAAAACAACGATAAGCAGAGGAGGTGCCTCGAGTTTTCGTTTTTAAGTATTTAACATTATGCGCACTGCCACTCCGATTGAAATGTGTGTTGTATAATTGATTTTAGAATATTACTGACACGCCATCCTATTGTTAATAACTAGTAGTGCCTACGTGGACGCAGTAACTAGACTGTCATCGTTTGCATTCAAGTTGACAAAAACAGAAAACTATCAAAAGTTATTCATAGTTTTTCAACGACAGACCATAGCAATAATAGATAATATTCAAACATGTTCATGTAATATATACAGTGTTCATAATGTTTACTTAAAAATTAAACTCGTTCACGTTCACGTTTATTTTTTTTAAAAAGAACACATTCGTATTCAAGTTTTATGAAAAACTGAACACGTTAATTTCAATTGTTTTATTTTATACTTATGAACTTTTTGAAAATCTCATTTTTAAGAGTCGAAACGGTTTTGGGTTGGACGTATAAACTTTTTCATTTTTTGGTTACCTAGGAAATATGTTGATATGTTTAATATGTTGATTTTAATAATTACCAATTTAAATTTATATAAATTATTAAACAGTATGAATTAATATAATCAATATCATTCGAATATACAAATATATTATACTTATTTTAACAAGCCGGCCACAACGACAAGTCGCAGCTAGGAAACCGTAACATAATTATACATTTTATAAAAAATGCAAAAACGACTTTGCATAAAAAAAACTATTTTGCACACAACAATGTTACCCATAATATTTTAAAATAATATTGTAAGTATAAAAATAATATAGACACGGGTGAAGTCGGATAATTATAAAAAATGAAGCAAAAACGATTGACTAAGCATAACAAATATATTGCACTCAATAATATTACCTATAATATTCTAATATAATATTGTAAATGTGTAAAAAATAAAAAAACACATGTGGCTACACATAAAAATAATATATAACTTACACTAAAAAATACATTTACATTAATTGACTTCCACAGCGTTTTATACCTAAAAGGAGTTTTTCCGGGAAACGCTGGGTAATCCAGATAGTTATATATTATATATTATAATCAATATTTATTATTCATGCATATATTTTTAAAACGGTACACAGATTTGGACGTTCCGAAAATCGTTCAAATTCATTAAAAATATTGACGTTGTTCACGTTCACGTTTTATTCGGAAAAAGCGAGTGACGTACTAATGTGTCGTTTACGGAACATGAACGCTCGTTCCCGAACGACGTTCTTTCCAAACACGGAATATACACGTATGCAAATACGTTCACGTGTATCGAGTTGAACGCAAACGATTGCACAGTGACGTCTAGTGGCTGCGTCTACGTGGGCGCTATCGATTTTAACAATAAGATGGCGTATCTGTTAATTACAAAATCAATGATTGCATTTTAATTTGCCTATGACAGTATGACGTGGTGGTGCTCGATCGCGGGCGAATCCGATTCGTTTCGCAGTCGTGAACGGTTTTCACTAATGGCATTTTTTCCGTGGCCTTACCGTGCCATACCAATCCAAAGCGTGTGTTTCGTAATAATATAAATCGTCGCGTCTATTCTATTGCGATGGTACCACACAAAGGTACATCATTTTGTTTCACTGCATCCGTTGTCAACAAATATTCTACTATATTACGCGTGCGTATTGTATATAATATTATATTAGTCCGAACCTCTTTACAAGGAACTTATTTTTGACGAAACGTTTTACACGTCGAATTATTTTATGGAACCATGACATTTTCATTCCATCCAACGGATTGATTTTGCATTATAATTCTACAATAAATGTTGAACCAATAATAAATCACTCGTCATCGTCTTGGTAAAAAAATGTAACGTCCTGTACAACAATACCGGCATACATCATAATGCATTACACTATCATAATATACTCTTTTATATATATATATATATATATATATATATATATATTATCTATTGTTGTGGAATATATTTATTATCACCTACATATTGTTTTAGATTATCATTAGACATTTTATCGAATATAATTTGCATACATTCTACTAGCTTTGAAACTAATTTTGTGAATAAAAAAAAAATCCCATTTCTTATAAGCGAAATTGATGTTTTAAAAAAAATCTAGCAGTTCATTAAATATAGGTTTGACTAAACACTTATACGTGTGTAGAATTGTTATCGCGCGACGATCGGATATCATCGATGCCGAGGTAATGTATCGTTCGGACATTATTACCATCATTTTTCTATGGACGATGACTACGACCTTAGATCATATATATATATATTATATGATCTAAGACTACGACGAATTTGAAACTCGACTTCAGTAATAATAATAAGAATAATACACAACCTATCATTATACCGTGTAGTATAAAGTACACGTACCTGACGGGCATGTTCTATAATTGATTATTTTATATTTACTCATATGAGTTGCGCTTCAATCACTTAACACCGGATAAATAATATTCTATTATAATAATGTTCGTATATTATTTTATTATTTTTATATCAATCGTACATTCTATGTGTGTGACTTAGAATAGTATACATTATAGGCAGTGTTGCGAATAGATAACTAAAATATTATCTAGATAAAGATAATAGATAAATATGATTTATCTAGATAAAAAAAATAGATTATAATTATTTTTGATACTTTTTTACATTTGGCATAATCTATGTAGTGATATAAATGAATAACCAGATATCTCCTAATGGGGAACCAATAGATTAAGTACTGTATAATTTTTAGTCTTGCCTGTATACTACACAGACCTAGGAGAAGGCCAGACCTCTCGGAAATCCTAAATACGCTTCTAGGACGATAAGTGTAACGATTTATCAATAAAAATTGTTCTATACAATTAATCTTCTCCTTTAAAGAATCAAAAATGTAAGTGCACATATCATTTACACCATTGATTTTATAGTGTTTTTAAATTAATGCTTTTACTCAAATTCAATAAATATACATATAAATATGTACCTATTGCTACTTTTGTTGTATTAGCTTACTACTGTTGTAACAGTCAATCAGAATTGATTTACAAGTAATAACCCGCAGAAACATTAAATTATTAAATGAAAATATCACAAAAGCCAAAAATAATTGACTACTGATTAAAATAATATAATTTGTATTTTGTGACTCCTTTAAATTTGTTCTATATACCTTCTGTTATATAACGTTATTATGGTTTTTGACTTTGAACATAAAATGTAAAAATGTATATAGCATAATATTAAATAAATACATATTTATCAAAAATTATCTAGATAATTTTATATAGATGATTGAAGTTTTCATCTAAATAAAAAAAAGATCATCAGTAAATTGTAATCTAGATAAGATAATAGATAATGAAACTTTCATCTATATAACTATGGATACATTTATCTAGATAAGTCCCAATACTCATTAAAGGTTTTCAATCGCCAACTATATACAATGAGGATTAAAGTTAGAAAAAAAACTTCAAAAAAATTATGTACAACGTATTTCGTTTTTTGTTCATACAGTAATTTTTGCCGAATCGGTTTATAACACGACCGTCAAACTCGTTTGGTCGTCCTACCTACTGTGTTATAATATTATACACCTGCCGCCGCTTACGACTGTTATGTACAACAGTTGTAATTTTAATATTTCAATAGTCTATACGATAATAAGTTACTTATTATCGTATAGACTATTGAAATATTAAAATTATTTTTGCTGAAACTTTAGGAGACTATTTCATGGCCAAATAATACTGAACACTTGTTTTTCCTAATCGGGTACGACAGCCAAATAATATATTAAAGCGACTTCATAGCCTCCGACTTCTCCACGTTTCATATTTTGAAGAGTAAGCTAATACGATACTAAGTCGTAAAATCGTTTTGTCAATATAACATTATTACTTTTACGACTGGGCGAACAACGCGTGCGCGCGCCGAAAATATGTCGGTCTTTTATTCTTAAACTTTTTCGTTTGTGGTAAACCGTTTTCAATAATACAAGATAATTAATAAGTAAGCTCATATTTTTTTTATGCTTAGATTATGTGTTTTTCCTACTCCTGATTTTTAGAATATTCACACAATCTAAAATACTATAATTTTCAGTTCATATATTTTTATAACAGTCAGGAGTATTTGATATGATAATAACAACTTTTTCAAACAGGGAAAACCATTATTTTACGCAATTAATTATTGAGATAATTTTCCTGTATTTTTTTTATATAACGTAAATAAATAGTCAACATTTAGATTAGTAGGTATATAAAAAAAAATTTAAATTTAAATCTGCGTTTAAAAAGTGTAAAATAGTATTTTTTAGAATATTTTGGTCTTGCGATTTATTTCGTTACGACTTTAGATTACAACGCTTATTTTTGTGTAAACTGTAGATAAAAATTATGTTGATAAATACCGGTTACGGGACCACTTGCATATTATATACCCACGCCAAACATTGATTAACACAATATTATGCCTATCAAATATTCAGTAGTGAAAATTACGATATTTATAATGACAGTTATCCAACGTTTAAACGAATAACGGAAATAATACTCAATCCTTGATAGTTAAATATGAAAAACTGCAAAAGTTCTATTACAGACTCCTACCGATCGACATAAATTTCCAAGAAATTGAACTGAATAGTTATCTGAGAAAATAAACATCGTGATAACTTCAAAAACAAATATTGATACCGCCTCAAGAAACTCGCTAAGAAGTATAAAATCTATAGTTTGAGAAATATAGTTTAAATAGTACATGTATATTTTCCAAAGATCAAAATTTGAAAGGATACATAATTTAATGGATCAACATACTTAAGAAATCGCAATATATATTAATACGTGATACACGATATCAATAAAAATCAATGGCTATTTTACTATTTACATGTATTGTCACGCGTAATTTATAGTCCATTCGATATGATGCTGCAGAATATAATAACGTTTTCCTTAATTAAATAATTATATATTTTAATTAATTGAATTACATATTATAACCTTACATTATACGTGCCCTTACGGTATAGATATGCGAGTATGCCATTACATGATATTATTATGTCCGTATTTAGAGCAACTTATGTAATCTTGTCTTACATATAATTTTTATGCACGCTCTAAATACTTCATACAACAACTAATTATCTTTTACATTTAAAATACGCGTATCTGTCCATGAATACGCAAAAAAGAAAAACAATACAAACTGTAACTAAATTGACTTTTTTTTTAAAAATAAAAAAATTATAAATAATTGAAACATTTTTTTTTTTACATTTCAATGTTAAATGTTTAATTTTATGGTTACGTACACTAACCTATTTTTTTTAAAGAAAATTTTTATGCAAGTCAATTATCGATGGATTTATGTTCACGTTTAGTAGTAATTAATATATGCAATGCTAAGTATGAAGTAAATGACGATATCAAATCACATTTGAAAGAATAATTAATTGTTATATTTATGATGGATTTAAATGCGTAATTCTCATATAGGTATATAAAAACGTCTAGTTATTGAGAACTGCGTTTTTATACAATATTTGAGTTTCAAATATACGATGAATCCTTGACAGAAAACCATTTCGGTATGAATAAATTAGTGAGTATTGTTTATAATATTTCTTCAGCGTTTTATTTATTTCATTCGCCGTTAAATGGCGTTTTGGGAACCCACTCCCGCCTTACTGAAAATTCGACACAACACTGTCCGAAAACGGAAATGCTTCGTTTATCCTGCAATATGCAATATACACCCGTTGCGAATATCCCCAGCACTATAGCAGTATAATTTGAATATTTCGTGAAAACGTCCAACTGAGACAGCTCTCAGATGCCTTGGACAGGTATTAGATCACTACGGTCTTGCGTTCTCCGTCACGGTATATATATATATATATATATATATATATAGATAATATTGTCATTGTCTTTTCGGAACGTTTCCGGCCGAAACGTCTACAGGAACGGTTAAAATTATTTACAAATCAAGTAACGACCGGAACACATACCTTGACGGCAATTTCGCTCGGCTATAATACATCAACGTAGTAGAATAATATATGTATACTATGTATATATGTATAATATATATAGTAGCTGAACGTGACGATTCGTTGACCGGAAAGGTAGAAGCTTTCAAGCTGCAGAGTGCGGAGAGCAACTAATAATACTCTACGCTTTTTGGTGTACGACAGCGCGCACAGGAGCGGATCTTGAAGGCGACGATCGGGACCTTTTAGACGAACCAGCCACGATTAAAAATATATTTAAAATTAATTAATTATATTTGTGTACTCGGTGCGGTGTGGTAAACGTTTATGTACAATGAGGCACAACATATTTATATTTCACCATCTATATGAGTATATAAGAAATCTTTTACGTATCCCGGACCTGTACATTATTCTAATGTTGCATGTTCTATAGTGTTATGCTTGTAGATGCATTTGTTTTGGCGAATTGAGAATATAAACTCAAATTTTGATTGATATTTTATTCGAAACGAACAATTAATATAAAAAAAAATAATAATAATAATAATAATAATAATCATTTATACGATATAAGAAAATAAATCGTACCAAATTTCGACGCTTATTGGCGTATTGGAAACTGCTTCGTCGCGCTATTGCAGCTACGCCGAGTACCGCAACGTATCCGGTCGCGAACGCGAAAAATATTTTCAAAGATTTCAAGGTTTCAACGAAAACAACAATTATAAACAATTAATAACAAAACGACGACGGAAAAAGTCATCCAATACCTGCGTCACACGACAAGAACTACCGATTTTTGTCGGGCGTGATTATACAAATATAAATGTATACAGCATTAGGATTTCGCGACGATCGTTAACTGCGCGCCCGACGCACAGGTAAACACAAACTACGTAAACTGTAACCAAGTTTTTATCAGATGGAAAATGTAAACAAAAAAAAAAAAAAAAAATTCATGATCGTCATTTACTTTTTCTTCAGTTATTCTATCGTCATCGCCTACCGTTTTTAAGCATGCTTTGCGAGTTACGGCTGTTCACCGCAACTAAACCTCACCTGAACTCGAAAGTCGACTAGTACTACCACGCAAGAGATTTGACATTGTTTTCAAGCACTTCTCGCGCTGCGACAAAAATTGTTCGGCCGTCGCGACTTCACCGAATTCATTCAACTAATCGAATCGTACGATAAGCACTAGCAGACCAACGCCGCGTGTCGTGCGAACTACCACATTATAGTCGTACCACAGCATAGCGATAGCGTGTTATAATACACATACTACGACCGGGCCTCGGTTTACGTAGGTACATCTTCTTTGCGCCAAATTTTAATCGGGACGCAGTTCACCTGAAACAATGTGATTTGGGCGCAAGTTTACGCGAATTTCATGACCGTGCAAGGGGGGGGGGTGGGCTGTGTCGAACATCTGAAACGTAATACCTGCTCCCCCTCCCCCGGTGGTCGGTGTCGAATAATAACGGGGTGTCGCGCGTACGGCACGTCGTAGGCTGGTGCAACGGACCTTTTGACCGGAGAACGACGTACTACACGTGGCCGTGGTCGAGACACAGCGGAGAGCGCCCCGCGATTTCGTAACGAATTCCGTTGGCGCGCGGAAAACAATCCTACGGCACCGTACACGGCGTGTGAATAATTAATAAACCGCCGATCTATCGACACCTGTACGTTGTTGTGTATCGGTGCGAATGGGTTTGGCCGCGGCGAGCACGCGAGCGGCGTCGGACGCTCTGTGCGATTATGATCGCAGAGTAATGTACGTTTACATGTATAATATTTTAAATACACTATCGAAACACGCGCGCTCGTCCTTGAGTTAATTAAACGCGGCGGCGATTTCGGCCGTTACCATATTAGCGCGTGCTAATCGAGCTCGTCGTCCGCGGTTCGTGTTTCGATCACCACCTAACCTGCCGATGGACGACCGACGACGTAATAATAACTGTAATCAATGTTTTGTTATTAAACACACATCATAACTGTTGCTATTGTTATCATTAACATTTGTCATTGTTGAGGACTTGTCAACCGTGTTAGGGGGAGGGAGAGGTATATTAATCACTTAAGTGAAAAAATTAACATACTTCCAGTAGTCGTACATGGTTCGATATCCAGAAAAACAACATTTTCTTCTGTCGTCATTTTAAGAGTCTTAAACATCCTTTTATGGTTTTTATAACTACATTAATCTTGTAATATTGAAAAATACTTACGGGAAAGTAAAGCTCAATAACGAGGAAGATCTATCAAAAGTGATATGGTTCCTACTCCTTTTAAAATTACGTCATTGATGCTGCGACGAAAGGCCGGACGTGACTTGCGCGTAGTTAATGTACAACCAACGATTTGGACTTTATGGCGGTATATGCGGAAAAATCGATTTCCCCAAGTGTTCCGGTTTTTCTTTTTCGTTCAAAACTATGTTCAAGTGTATACGTGCGATATTTTCATATATAGTGTATAATAATAATAAACTGCTAGTCTATATATATAGGTGTATTTACCCGATTAAGTAACAAACCGTCAAGGAAGATTTATTATTCTGCAAAAGAAAAAAACCTAACGGTTTTTTATTTTATTTTATTTTTTTAAGTGGATATATCTCTGTTGCTGAATGCTCTGTTGGGTATATGTACCATTGTCATAACATTAATAGAAACGTTTTTCTTTTCTCCTTCTTTTTTATTTTTATTTATTTTTTATATTCATCGGTTATAGATCCAAACTCTTTTAATTAATCCCCCAATGAAATTCATTTTGCGATTAATTTAAAATTGAATAATGCAGCTCCACCGTATAAAAATTGTTCAACGTGGTTTTTTTTCTCTACTTTGAGTAATTTTTATTCTTGTTGAAATATTTTTTTTACGTTTGAATATAACATTATTATATACTATATTTGCGTGTATCTATACATTATATACAAAAAAAAAAAAAAAATGTATGGATGTATTGAATAAAATAATAAATGAAAAAGTATCCAAGACTGATGCAGACACATATTTATTGGAGGAAAAGTAGGGAGAGAAAAATATCTTTTGATTTCAGAATTTCGAGTGTAATGGTTTCATAATAATATTTATTCTTATACTCGACGATTTATTTAATTGTCATATATTATATACGTTTAAATATAAGACGTTTTACATTGACGTCATATTGTTGAAAGTATGAAAATCATCAAGAGTGTAACAAAGTAAATTTTAACAATGACAACAAGTACACGTCACTCAAGTAAATTATATTACGAAGTTAATGTAAAATATTAAGTCTTGCTAGCAAACTAATTGTAAATAAATCAAGTAAAATACTTGAAAATATTGTTTGAAAACTCTTGAATAGTTTTATAAAGAATTTAAAATCGGAGTTTAAACAGTTTTTTAACCAGTAAATAGCGAAAAAAGTATCAATTGATCTTTAGATTATGTATAATGCAAAGAATATATATGGGTTAAACCATAACATAATTTATCATTTTATTTTTTGTACCTTTTGTCAAAATATTGACTAGAATGTTACCCCGAATCACCAAAAAGAGGAAAAATAGCAAATATTATCTGGTTAGTACATTCAATAGGTCATTCATTGAATACAAAAACAATATTCCAAAAAACTGAAAACATTTGACAAAAATTTACAAAAAATATGTCAATATTGACGAGATATTAATTTTGACAAGATCGAATTGTAATTTCGTCTTCATTAGTACAAAAAAATGAAAATAAAGTAAAATAATCGCATAAATATGAAACTTTCAATGAATGAAAACATCACCGTTTTCTAGAGATGGTATGATTTTTAAAACGTTATAGGCTTTTTATTTGTGTTGTTTATAGAAATCAGACACTTTTGTGTTTTTTCATCTAAATAATTTAGACAATCAGCATTCCTCTTGCATTTTTTTTTTTTGCTGTAAACTCACGATATTCAACTATAGACATTTGCAGTTGCACGTATAATTTAGATCGTTTTTTCGTGTCCACGTTAATAATTGTATAATAAAAATCGATCGAATATAATTCTAAACTATTTTAAAGGGTCACACTTGTATATGTTGAAGAAAAACTGTTTTACCGGTATGTCAAAGGAAGTACTGGTCTCTTTTGATGATTAAATAATTCAAATGAAATGATCAAATGCAATTCTCGGCCACTGCGGAAGACGACTAATTAAGAACATTACGTTACAAATAATAATTATTATCATATACACCACGGACAGATTCTATTGCGCCGCGAATGAACTAAAATAGTTTTTACCTTATAGTTCTTCGGAGATCACGAGTTTCAATTTTGAAACATTTAAAGTTTAAGTACCTAAATATATATACATAAAATTCACGTATAATAATACATTATTATAATTATTGTTATCGCATTATATACACATTTTATTATAGCGCATAAAATATTGTCAAGGATGTACACGTATACATACACGATCAACACGCTTCTCGCGTCACCGTTGATGATGATAAGCCGTGCGCGCATGTGTGATAAATCTTTTATGCAAACTATAATACGCTGTCTTTTGTCGTCATTCTCAAACGATATTAGAAAATCATTACCGCCGTGTACTATAATGATATTTAAAAATCATCGCGCGAGTTTGAGTCATGAAGTCGTGTATTGATTCCGCGTCGAAGACCACATTTATATATATACAAAAATCGTTAACATACTTCGTATAATTATTATTATTATTATTATTATTTTGAACTGGTGTGCGCGTAACACACCGGATTTTTTATAAAACAAATCTATATATGCTTATACATGATTATATTATGTTACACTACGTTCGTTATTTTCGTCATTATTACTAGGCTTACCTTAACACATACGAGTAATATATACAAAAACAGCGGTTTAGTATGAATGCTTTTATTTTTTTCTACTCGCGTAAGAGTTTCGTTTACCTGGGGCTAATTGGATACGTGCCTACGGTAATGGTTTTAATTTACATACCGTACGACGTCTGCATCCTCTGCACAGCGCTACACCGTGACGAGTAAGATGAGGACAGGAGAAACGCTATATTTAAAGGATTATAGCTTGTCCACTGCGCTTCGAGGAGGAGAGTATACTGCTGTCCGTTCCGTAAGTACGCACGCCTTGTATTATACGTACGGTACGTCAATGTGCAAACAATTCGATAAAAAAAAAAGTTAAAACGAGTCGATAGGCTTATGGACTTATGGAAAACAAAATACGAAAACCGTAACGGTTACATAAACCTTGCTGAATGTGTGTTATACATAATATTAAACGCACATACGAGTACAGACGCGGGCGTGTTCGTAGTCTAAATTATTTCCGAGGATCTGATCTTGACGGTACAGATTGTGGCGACAACACGAAAAACGCATTTTATACGTGCTTAAACTATTCTTTTCTTCTATTTCCGTTGTTTCTCTCTCAACTTCCCTCTTTCCCTCGCATTCGCTCTGTCTTTCTTCGTCGCTCGTAACAGACGTATAATACATACTCAGAATTACTGTGTTTCTCGAAATCTCTCTTTCGCCGTGCACACATTATTCGTCTAAAGCGCCCCGGAAAAACAATTAAATACGTCGTTCGGAGTGCTGCAGCAGAATGTATAAGTAGTACACACTCGTCTCGTATATATATGTATATAAGTACATGCAGATACATATACCCATATATATAGCTCGTGGGTTGATAAAATGTCAAAACGTGAGTCCCGTCTGGCGTGCGAGCGACCCTGACACACATACAATATCGTATCGGATCGTGTTCGTAACGCCTGTGCGCAGTAGTGCAATAAATTTCGAATCTCGAACGTTTTAACGCGCGCGGAGGAAATCACAAATCAAACGGCAAAGAAAATGGAAACAGTCACAATATAATAATACCATTATGCGTGTACACTTCGGGCAGTAACGTACGGCATCTCGTATGCACGTAGATAGCAGTGGCAGCGACGGCGGCGACGACGTGTGTACAGAACAACAAAAATGATAAATCGCGAATAATCCGCCGTAACGGAACACACAGTGTATTAATAATGTACACTAATGATCGATAAATTATTATTGCGCAAACACTCGCCTTACACACTTACTATTACTACGGACGCTAGCGATTCGCAAACCACTCGACAGTGCGTGTGCGTGCGTGCGTGTGTGTGTGTGTGTGTGTGTGTATGATTATTTTTCCGGTAATTACCGGTCCGAAGAAGTGCATGCAGTTACTGCGTACCGCGACCGCGTTATCCTCGCTCGCGGAGGACGTGCCGTACTGCAGACGCCAGATGCGCGCAACAACTATTACATCGCAACTGTCCGATCGCAATGATTTTCGCCAACATTATTACATCTCGTCAGTGGGTGATTTGTACCCGCAGTATCCGTGTCCAATACTACGAAAACCGTCTTGGTACACGTTCTGCGTCCGAGTAGGCGTATGGCTTGCACGCGGCATTCGGAAACGTACCACGCGTGTTTACCGACAGTCATTATTCCATCATATTTATTTCGCCAGTAACGTTTTGAAATCATAGCGTCTGCGTCTACATCGTTATTCATCATTCGACAGTTGTATTCGTTTGGTTGGTTTATAGCGACGGTTGATCGTGCTACGTTTGTTTCATTCGATCTCGACGTACGGTATTATGAGAAAAGTAGTGTGTGCGCAAGATATTGCGTTTAAACACTTTTAATATCGTACGTCCGCCGAACGTCCCGCTACAGTCGAAGAGAACACGGTACTCGCTACGGGACCGAAAGAAAAAAAAAAAATACAGTCAACGACTATGCGACGAAACGTACCGAAAGGAAAATTTATGCACTCTAATCTCGCTCGTTTCGTCTTATTTTCTTTCGTATCGTTAGAGTTAAACGTCGCGGTGTTTACCGGAAAAGTATTGTGTATTGTGAAATACATAGAACGCGTTTCGCGCCGCTTCCAACGAAACGAACGTATGAACATAAATCTCTATACGTATATGCCGCCGGCACAAAAGAAAATGTGTATAATATCTCTGGGCACTCGGCGGCGGCGCGCGTCTTGTCGGTTTGCGTATTAAATTAAAAATAACGTAAAATATCGTAGTTGTACGCGCGCGTTCTAAAATTTATCTTTTATCCATAAGCGTAACTACCATATATGTGTATTTAATGTGCAACACCTACACGTGTGTATTTTTATCCAAAGAATGTACTTAAGGATTCGAAAAATGAATAAAAAGTAAAAGAGTTTTGGTTTATTTTTATGAAATGTTATAAATAATACATATATATTCATACACATGGATGCGGTTAAATGTCTTGAGATTTTTAAGAACGTGTGCTGTCGTAATGGATAAAATATAATACGTGTTATTTCTAAATTATTTTTAGTTTTTTTAAATCACTATATTTTACGAAAATTATAAACCCATTACCAAAACATAATATTTGGTTATTTTAATATAATATTTATTCCTAGGAAGTGCATTACAAAAATATGCTACATTATCTTAGGTGTAGGCAGATTGTATGAGTGTGTGCACCTTTATGTATGTAAATTTTAACGGCAGTTCTGCTGTGTACATAAATCGCACATTATGTTTTTCACCAAATCAAATTACAGTTTACCGACTATTGTGTACACATACGCACGCACCCACCCAAGGTTCGGTAACGGCTTCAAGTGCTTTCTATTTATCAGGGAGTGAACGGATTATAGTAGCGTATTTAAGGACGTGTGGGCGATTGGGCAAGTGGCTTAAAGGGACAGAAAATATTTATACAAAACGTTGAAAACAATTTTAAAATAGATGTTACCACTTACCTAGTAAGTTATACGTTATTCGTATTTCTAACTTTTAATTATACAAATTTTGATAATATTGAAAGTTAATTATTTGGTTAACACACAATGATTATGATAGCGACGACTTTATCTAAAATAATAATGTATATTAAGTATAATAAAATAGTATTCAATTAAGTTGTAAATGCTTTTTAATTTTTTTTTTTTTTAACGTAATTATCTAAAATACATGTATTCTTAATAGTGTTTGACCCTATTTGACAGTGTTGACAATTTATTGGGAGGGAGGACATAAGACGTCGGGGAAATCTTGGGAAATGTCTATTTACGCTACGGTAGCATGGTTTACCTACGTTTTACACCGACGTGTGTGGTAAAAACTAATCAAACATCGTTGCCGCGACGACCAAACGCTTTTCGCTTCTTAACTGCGATCGTGATCAATAAGTACCATTTATGGTTTTCTGCACAGTGTACACCTATATTGTACAAACCTGGTCGTCTATCAAAGGAAAACCGACAGGGAGAAGATTTGAAAATCGTATTAAACGGGGAAAACGAGAATAAGTTCCAAATAAATGATTCGGTTAACTTTTTTTCAAACGTTTATATACGGAAGAAATATAAGTTTTATATAAGTAAATTTACCCAAAACAAATTACAGGTAAAACCGAAATTCGGCTTATTATATAGAAAGCTTTTTTTAACGTCGTCATAACTTGTATGTGGACAATAATTTTTATTATTTTCACAAACTTAATGCGAATTAGTAGCGTCTTCTGATTACTTACCGATTCGTCAGATTTCATACAGAGGTGGATCTATAATTTTTTCACGAGGGGAAAACGTATAGCTATATGTATATAAATATGATATACGTATGGAAGGTTATAGCTTAAGGAACAATGTTAATTTTTACAATAATCAAAATAATAAAAACACTTAATATTATGTAATAAAATAATATAAAAATAAATTAAAATTAAAAACTATTAGGTAAATGGTTAATATCTGTAAATTAATAAATAAACAATTAAAAAAAATGTTCATGTATAGAAGTAAATAAATAAAAAAATATAAACTTAGTTTGGAGTATTATATTTATAAAGTATTTAAGACCAGTTTCAACTAAAAAATTCATCATCAGGTATTTACAAAGTAAATAAAATTGCCATTGAATATGAAAAAAAAAAGAACCGGATGGGCCTCGCTCTGCTGTACAGTTAGGGGTGGAGTGCACCTCGCTTATAGGATAGGTCATTATTACAATGGATTTGTTAAATTTGAATGCAATGATAGATATCATTGTATACGAATAACGATTCTGAACGGAGTTCATATGTTTGTCTAGGATATAATACATTGTTATTTGTAAACATTGTAAAAAGTATATTTTATTTTGAAACGATAAATATATTTTTCAATTAGGATGGGTTGGCAGTTGCATACAGCGATATAGTTTGTGAGTCTAGAACATTCTACATTATATTATATTTTACATGTAATATTTTGTCAATATTCGCTGTTCAAACGCTTATAAAAAAAAATTGTGCCTATGGATTTTAATAATTTTTGAATGACTTTAAGAACTACTTCTGTGGAATCTTCTATTAAATTTTCAAGTATTTGTAAGAGCCAAATTTTTTTTATCACCGATTATAAAAAAAATATGTAAAAAAATCGAATATTTTAAATGCCTATAAGTGGCTTAAAAATCAATATAATATTTTGAAAAAAATATGTCATAAAGGAAATACCAATCTTAACAACTGGTAGAAATTTCAAAAATCTGCGACTTATACTTTTTGAATTATAAAAAATATTTAAAATCGTTTGAGAATAAATCGCTATTTTATGCAATTTCGTAAATATTTAAATTTCAAACAGTCATAAAATTTTTTCCTCTAATTCCGGTAGAAATTTTTTTAAAGATTTTTGAAGAGTACCTTATAGATAACCTCGTGTTAAAATTTGGAAAAACAAGTTTTACGCAAAACCATTTTCGACATAATGCAAATTTTTTATTTTGCTATTACTCAAAAACTAATCGATGTAAATACTTGAAATTTCACCAAATTTTAGATTAGCGTTCTCTATACACCGTTAAATTTTCAAAGTATTTTGACTTTTATTGTAGGCTAATTATAAGACAATTGTATAATTTTCAAGTTTTTTGGGGAAAATTTTATGTTTTTTT